>JAPWLS010002178.1:0-113601 GCA_028551675.1 Tineola bisselliella | reverse complement strand
TTTACTTTTAATAATTGGGCTCCAATAGAGTGCTTTTACTCGTCAAAGTAAATACAAATGTAAATGAAATAAATTATTATCATTGTCCACTTACATACGTACTAATGTCATAATAATCCCTACTAATATTATAAATGTGAATGTGAGTTTGTTTGTTACGTTTTCACGCAACAACTACTTAACCGATCATCAAAAAAATTTGTACACATATTTTTGGAAGTACTAGAAGTAACATAGGATACTTTTTAATTAAAAAAGAATATTTTTTTACTATAGTCCAATTTCTAATGATCTCAGATACTTATTTAATGGCTTAAATGCGAGCGAAGCCGCGGGTAAAAGCTAGTATATAATAAATCTACTATGATGTAGAAGTCTTGACCTTAATTTCAAGCGGAGTACGATCATTTAACACGCTAATATAAAAAAACTGTCAACAAATCATAATCGTTAATATTGTTGTAAATTATTTGTTTTCACGACATTTCAGTAATTATGTAAATTGTTAACGAACGTGTTTGGCATTACTCAATTATGTTTATTGTGTTATTTTGTTGAGTTAATTAATTAGACCTTGATATGATTAAAAATTAAGGGACAATTAACTTGTAAGTATTATCTGTACTATCACCTCCGTCTTTACCTCTTTCAGGCCATAGAACACCAGTGACCTCACCTTAGGTCTCGACTACATTACCACATCTTCCCACATTTATATCACTTAAACACGCTTCTAATCAAAATATGATTCCGAAATTTCTCCCTTTCCTGAAACGAAATCAATTACTTAAAATTACCTGTCTGTGTCAACTTTGATTATTTAACAAAATGCAATTATATATACGAGTAGTAGAGTCTCGACGTAGACACAAAACAATTAGAGATGTTCCGACTAGTCGGCCACTAGTCGGTAAAGCCGACTATCCAGCCACTATTGTAGTCGGCGACTAGTCGGCGACTAATCGGCAAAAAGCGCCCACTATCCGGCTTTTTACTTTGTGTCTATTTCTCAATAAAATGTATGTGTTACTTCTTTGTAAAGAAAACATATTGATGACATTTATCAAACAAAATTAGTATCTTAATAAAAAAACAAATCAACATAATATTTAATGACATATATTGCAATACTGCGTGATGATATTTGAAACTATCGTCAAACTAGTGAGCTGTAAAACTCAAAAAAAATTTTTTGTTATTTATATTTGTCCACATGTCAGTAGTGACTGAAATTGCAGCGAACCAGCTGTAAACGAAGCGTCACGGGAATCCCCTAAACCGTAGTCGGCTTGGCCGATTAGTCGGCTTATTTACAACCGACTAATCGGCTAGTCGGCTAGTCGGCCAAAGTCATAATCGGCACATCTCTAAAAACAATTGAATGTAATTATCAAAACTATTACATATCTCAATACAAAATGTAGCTACAGTTTATGTTAGTAATTTCTATATGTCACATAGTATATATGTCGGTATTCATGCTACTACCCAGCATGAGATAGACTGCAATTTATTAATTTTGTCACTGGGCATCGAGTTCTAAGTACGATTCTAAGTAGAAACAATATTTACTTACAAATTATTATCTATCTAATTAGTCTAGGCTTTCTCTTTTTCCTAATGCCTTATAATATATACTAACTTGGGATTAGAGTACTACGTATGTATTTATTAGGAACAAAAAATGAGAAATGAATAGATTTGTCTTAAGTTTACATCTATATGTAACATCAAGTTGGGAGCTGATGACAGGGAACATCTGGGAGCGCACATAAAACTCACAATTACTTAGATTACGTCGCTGAAACCTTCATGTGTTAAACACAATATATACCTACGTACTACCTATAAGTATACCTTTAACTGATTATCTTGGAAATTTAATTATATTACAATCAATATAAATTAGGTAAGATTCAAAGTTACGCATATATATGTTTATACTGTATAATATATAATTATTTATTATATAGTATTAATAGGAATCAAAGTACATGCTTCTTTGGGTATTTACGCATCTTACTAAAACTTGAGAAGTGGGTATTCGAATAAAATATATAATTACTACTATATATATATACATAAAATAAGTACTCAATACAACAACGAAGAATCTACACAAACAAACTATGCACAATGACAACTTTATAGTAAATACTCCTGTAAAATTATGATTTTGTAGATCCTACCATGTTAATAGTCCCAACATACAGACCCAAAATAAAACCTATTTAAAAAAATATCATATTTATAATTTTCATTCATAGGATTTCCATTGATCCAGGATTAAATTAACTAATAAACTTTGTTCAATTAATATTTAAATTGTTTTCAACACTTTCATTAACAAGACAAACACCCAACTGTGTGAGAGAAATTTTAAAACTATATTTTATTAGAGTATTTCAAAATATTATTCTGTTTAAAAGCTATAAGGGCTTGTACACATAACTTCTTTTATTTTTAAATTCCTATTTTTAAAACTCCGTGTTTGTTCGTATCTATATTGTGTACGTAACCAAACACCATGTCGTTTTTAAACAACAGTGGAGCCATCTATCGGTGAAATAAATACTATAATAATATTCGAATTGATGCAGCCACGAAATTGATTTAAAATGTAAATAAAAAAACGGCATAGTTTTCATATTATTGTGGGCTGATACCTGTGTGGTTGCACCGTGGATCTGATCTAATTTTAATTCTTGTGAATTATGTGATTTATGTAATGTTATTTACTTTTTTTTTTCTGAATGAAAATTCAGTTTTTTTTTTGTTAATTATTTTATGTACAGGCTACGATTGACGAGTTTCTTGTGGTCCTTCATCTCGTCATACGCCTTTCCGAAGCCATTATAGATTCTGACGATGAGCAAGCGCACGCCTTTAGTGCCTATGCTAATAAACGATTTTCATTTCATTTCATTTCATTCAATGAATATATAAGACTTACTAAATTTACTTTTAATCTAATTATTGATATGTAAAACGTAATTAGTTTATTTTAATTATATTTATTTATTAAACTTTCAATTTACAAAATAATGTACTCTACTAACGATATCTAATAACACATTTCGTTTTACGTTTCAACGTTCAACTAAATCACAAAATAACCGGTTTTAAAATTTCTTTACAAGACTTTTGTGTAAAACCTTACTCATTATTTTTTGTAAACGATTCTATTTTTTACAATTCTACAATAAATTTATTGAATTATATTTAATACTTTACAAGCACAAGTCATCCGGTCATTTTGACCGGTTCGTAAAAATAGGTCACATTGACCGGCTGGTAGTTCTAATGTTAAGTACTTATTCTAATTGTAATTACTTTGTGAAGTAGGTATACTATTGCCAGGACTACAAAAATCCACCTATAAAACTTGTAATTTTTAATCATAATATTATTATTATTATTATTATTATTATTTGTATCTATCAGGGCTTCATAACACAAAATTAACCCGATTGATATTTCCTTTCCTATATCTTAACTAAAATTATAATACTAAAGTCAAAGTCTACAGCGTGGAATGTAGGCCCCACGTGTAAACGGGGCTTTAATTCATTACCTTACATTTTATTCCGAACATGTATTTCAATCGTGCAAGTGTAATTGGATTTCAGTGTGCTTTTCAGTAATATCACTTCCTGAAAATTAGAAAAACTTATTTTTTATTAAAGTTACAACTCTACTTACTGATTTATTCAGGTCTTAATTGTCATTAAGAAGCAATATTGAAAAACGACATGAGCGCCCTCTGGTGGTAAAAGACAACGGAACAAATCTACTGGTCGGAGGTTAAACAGGAATGGGAATAATTTTATTTTAGTTTCGTATTCAGAAACTATTATTAACTACTATTGGGCAAAGATGTTTTTATAGTGTTAAAGAGTTTTTGGAATTTTAACGATTACCAATTTTAAGACTATAATAATATTTTGTGAGTTTTCAGTAATTATAAATTGAACGTATTATATATACAAATTGACAAATAATAACCTATATAAATATAAGAAAGATTGACATAAAATAATTGTAAAATGACATTCTGTTATTGATTAATTTTTTATGTTTTTTTGGATGCCGAGTAATTGGTGAGACATGTGGAACTGTATTATGTTATTAATTTACATCCCTGTACCAATGTTTCATGCAAAATAAATATATTTCATTTCATTTCACTAAAAGAGTTTTGTTTTTTCAATGTTGTTTAAACTCCTTGAAAATCCATCATATATGTACCTACATATAGTACAATGTATAAGACATAAATGAACAGTTTCCGTGCAAATTTGAAAAGTTTAAACAATTCTGTTTACGTTTATCGAATCCAAGACCGTTGGTTGTCGTGATGGGAGCCAATTTAGTTAGATTCGGTTCAGCAACTCATTAAAACTTCTACAGTATGTATGTATTAAAGCTGCTCAGGAAACACATTTTCACGTATACTACCTTAATTTTTTGTAATGAACTGAAATGAAATGAAAATCGTTTATTAACATAGGCACTAAAGGCGTGCGCTTGCTCATCGTCAGACTTTATAATGGTTTCGAAAAGGCGCATGACGAGAAGAAGACCACAAGAAACTCGCCAATCGTAGCCTGTATGTAAAATAATTAACGAAAAAAAACTGAATTTTCGTTCGTCACATAATTCAAACTGTTATATATGTTGAAATGGAAAAGAAAGGTACTAACTGGTTCGATTTTTCCTATTTTCCTCTGTCGTCTCCGGAGCAAGTTAAGGTCTATGATGGTGAATTTGTTTTGATATTATTTTTGTTTTGTTATGAAGTTTTTGACATTGATAAGTTATTATTTTTATTTTATTTCGATTTTGACATTTTATTATTAATATTATTGTGTATATTTTGTATTGAAATTGACTATAAGACCATGCAAGTGACTGTGCTTAAATAAAATAAATGATGAGTTGATTCCTCCCTTGATTATAGCGATGAAACATAGATTACAATTATGATGCAGAATTTAATGTCGGCGGAGTTTCGTGCGAGTGCTATCATGTAGTTCTTCGCTAGTTGCACAGAGTCGCCGAGAGGGCGCTGCCGTTGGGACGAAATAAAGTATTATATGTATGTAACTATGTAACATGGTATGTATTGTGTCTAGTTCATGTTTATCTATATTTGTATCTATTTATAACTCCCGCTATTTGTCTTCTGCATTTCTCTACATTTTCAAAGTTGGTTGCCTGGAAGAGACCGCTTCTTAGCGATAAGGCCGCCATCTCCTTACTCGCTTAATCTGTATTATTTTTTCTGTATTATTAAGTAATAAATAAATATGTTAAGTGAAATTTAAAAAAAATATATAACATAAAATATATTGTCCAAGATCATAATTATCACCATAAGGCTGTCGACTATTATTTAAAAAGCATGCGTGTAAAAATTCATAGATAAAAACAAAGCTCATAATATTTAAAAGAAAACATAAGCCGTGTTGAAAAGTGGTAAAGGTCCAAAAAAAACTACCAAAATAAACTTTCATCGGGGCAAGGCTTTTATCCGTATAGAGGTCAACTGCAACCGGAAATGGCGGTAGTCGATATCTTAGCTATAAAGCACGTAACCGCTAAGGTTGTAACTTAGTTACCTTTTTGCAAGAATTTCGGCTTTATCGCACTCGTAATAAAGGCTAGGATAGCTTGAACTTTAAATCCATTTACCGTAGCTTAAGTCGACCACATCTATCAGTTTATAGGGAAATTTACAAATGCATTTTTTTCTTTAAAAATAATATGTTGATACGTATTTTAACACTTTTTCAGAAACCTCCATAACCCAAATAGATTTTTTAAAAAGACTACGCCGTAGCAACTTCGTAGCTCGTAGCGCTACATAGTCGTAGTATAAGAATTCTACAAGTTATACATCTTATTCGATTCGACGATTTAAATCACATAATACGAAATATGCATATTTAATATTCCAACTAGATCAGATATCACATGCACCTTTAACGAATGTATTTAAATGCATGTTGCTGTTATCTGCAGTCATATCGCTCGATCACGATCGCTCGATAACGACCCACTTCCTCTCCATTTCATATACTACCGGCTAATGATAAAATGCACTTACAAATATATATTAATTTTTACATATTAAATTTATATTGTAGACACTATTTTACTCATTTAAGTAAAATAAGCATTAAAGAAGAAAATTCTAATTAGTTTCTTAACACAAATTATTAAGCCGAAATTGAACGGCTTATTTTATTATGCATTCTTTGCGTTAATAAGTTTAGCACAATTTTCATGATTCAACTCCCCTTCTAAAACCATATTACATCTATATCTGTACTAATATTATAAAGTGGAAAGATTTGTATGTTTGTAACGAATTGCCTCAAAAACTACTGGACCGATTTCAAACATTATTTCACCGTTTGAATGCTACATTATCACTGCATTATAGGCTATATAAATTACGGGAGGATAAATTAAGGAGGTCTCCGAACGGGAAGTCACGTGAAGGCAGCGTCGTTGAAATATGAAACATCATTAAACTTCATAGTACTTTATATCTTCATTACTACGCGAACGAAGTCGCTGGCAACAGCTAAAAATAGTTTATTTGGGAATTCCTACATTGTTTATGTTGTGTAAAACAGAATACAGTTGAAATAAAAAAAGAAGCTGTCATCCAAAAGTATTCACACACTGTGTTATTTTAAAACAATAAAGTTGATCGTGTAATAAATATAAATATATATCCTTAGTGCATTTTGTCATACGACCACGATGTGGTAAACCATTGCCCTAGGCTCTAACACGTACACAAACATTTGATTTGTTACAATATTTACCATGAGCAGTATTAACTTTAATTCATAAGAGATAAAGTTCAAAATTCACTTTATATCGAGTACTTCATCACACAAATGAGCTACAAACTTTAACTACAAAATTATTTACTTTTCACAATCAACATTTTGTATTGGAAAATTAAATTATTATGTTTCTCACCGTCAAAATTAGCCAAATCGGTCCAGATATTCTCGAGTTTTAGCTAGACAAACGAACAGCGATTGATTTTTATTTATAAAGAATATCGGTCCAATAGTTCCCAATATCAGCGTGTCCGAAGACGTTCACTCTACTATTTTATAACTGAAATAACTTTTAATGGACTGAAAACTTATGATGGAGCTACCAAGCAGGAAATCCTTTATTCAGTTTCAACTGATGAAATTAACTTTGAACATTAATTTCCACTTTCAAACATAGCTGAAACTTTACTATATATAGTGGCCTAGCATACGACCACACTCTAATATGTGCGCTTGCTACAGTCGTCTTCGCTATGCCGGCATGCGAAGACGAACGTGCTCCCCTTGTTATATACTGTAATTTATACCAATAGAAAAACAATATTTTCAAAGCTCAGTCATATCCGTAATTGTCCACTTCAATTACCTCGAATATTTTTCCAATTATTCTATTTTTAAATATATTTTCTAAGCACCAACTTGATTAGATAACTCATTGCATAAACACTATCTCTCACTGTAAAACTGTCTGCGTTATTTATTTTTTTAGTAGTATATGTATACATATTAGAGAGTTCCGACTAGTCGGCCACTAGTCGGTAAAGCCGACTATCCGGCCACTATCGTAGTCGGCGACTAGTCGGCGACTAATCGGCAAAAAGCGCCGACTATCCGGCTTCTTACTTTGTGTCTATTTCTCAATAAAATGTATGTGTTACTTCCTTGTAAAGAAAGTATATTGATGACATTTATCAAACATAATTAGTATCTTAATTAAAAAACAAATCAACATAATATTTAATGACATATATTGCAATTCTGCGTAATGATATTTGAAACTATCGTCAAACTAGTGAGTGAAATAACTTTTTTTGTTATTTATATTTGTCCACATGTCAGTAGTGACTGAAATTGCAGCGAATCAGCTGTAAACGAAGCGTCACGGGAATTCCCTAAACCGTAGTCGGCTTATTTACAACCGACTAATCGACTAGTCGGCCAAAGTCATAATCGGCACATCTCTAATACATATGCATCTATATATGTATGTATATTTTTTGCACCCTTCAATTTACTTGCTGATTTACTACCCTAAGGTTGGATGCCTGGTAGAGGAGACCACTACTTAGTGATAAGGCAGCCTTTTGTTCTTTATTTTCTTCTGTTCTTCTTTATTTGTATTATTTTGTGCTATAACGTGTTATTATTATTATTATTACTGATTTATTTTTGTATGTGTAAAGTGTTACTTCAAGCGAATAAGCCATAAATACGATAAAGATGTAAATTAGTAATGAAAATAGAAGACAATAAAATTCTTGCGTTTAGTTTTAATATAATTTCTTCCGAACTTAACTAAGTTAGTGGAAGTTTTAACTAACAGCAAAAGTTAGTTGATTGTTAAGTTTTAATTACAAAATATTAATAATAGACGTTGCTTTCGTTATATTTTTACTGATAATTTCATTGTCTTAATGAAGTAATAGTTTAATAGCTTAAATCAGCCCAAAGCAGAGCCCTAGGGCTCCTCGAAGCGTCTGTGAGGGCTCCGCAAAAATACCTATTAAAGGGAGACTATAACGTTGCAGATGAATATTTTAACATGAAGTTTAAAATCTAACTAAAAGGTAGAACAGATAATGTTATGGACGTACTAGAATGTTTTCTTTATTTATTAAAATACATAATAGTTTTTGTATTAGGACTCCGTTAAATATTTTTCTTTTCAAAAGGGTTCCGTCGCTAATAAAGCTTGCGAACCGCTGGCTTAGATATAAAATTATGGTGCAAATTATTAAATTCAAAAAATCAAATATTCACTTGATGTATACGTTTATTATATGTTTTACTCTAAACAACAGTAGCGGCATCTATCGGTGAAATAAGATACTATTATAATGACGCTACTGAAATGAAATGAAAACAATTGATTTGTTTGTTGTTAGATTCTACAATGGCTGCAGAAAGAACTATACAAAAACAAAAGTGATAGAATAATAGTTACTACTAATATTAGACTAAGGTAATATATAACTAACAAACACACGTGGGATTTGAGTTGAGTGCTTCACAAACTTGCTTATATTAATTAAAAACAAGTAAGCAATTTAAACAACACATTTAGTACCTATTCTGTTCACACAATTGTGTTACACAATTGAATTTTATTGTTATTAGACCTGTAATATTAAACAACAAAACCGAACAACGATTCGCTATCTCTTAGCATTTGATAATTCAATGAAATTAGTTAAAATTATTTTGCTTATAATTCCCGCTACAACATTCAGTAATTTGTCTCGACGCGTTTCGCCACTTCACGTATCCTGATGATGCCACGTGAAGTGGCGAAACGCGTCGAGACAAATTACTGAATGTTGTAGCGGGAATTATAAGCAAAATAATTTTAACTAATTTCATTTAATATGGATTTCCGCAAAGTAACGCCTGAAACAACTAATTATATTTGATAATTCAATTTAAAGTTATATACTAGGGTATACTAAGTATATAGCTATACTCACATAAAAAATGTTAGTAGTATCACATATTTTACGCAACGTAGGTATATGACATGCAATTAATTCATATAATTAAATTTTACTATAATAGAAATGTTAAACATAAAATAAAACAAGGATTTAAAACAAAAAAAGATTAAAAAAAACAATTTGAAGTATATATGCCTCTTTAAAGTAACTACTGTGTTGGTCATGGGATATTTGAGATTTATTTATTACCAGCTGTTGCCCGCGACTACGTCTGCGTAATAATGAAGATATAAAGTACTATGAAGTTTAAAGATGTTTCATATTTCAGTCAACAGACAATGCCTATCACACTTCTGTAATAAAGTGGCATCTAACCACAATAATGACACCTAACCTTAAAAATTCAAATAGTTTTATACTGCATATAAAAAAATGACAGACGAAAATAAATATAAATATAGAAAAAATTCAAACAGCTGAAACTATAGCAAAACATAATATATTTTTAAAATAAAAAGTATCCTATGTTACTTCTATTGTAGTATCTCCAAAAATATGTGTACAAAGTTTCATGATGATCGGTTAAGTAGTTGTTGCGTGAAAACGTAACAAACAAACTCACATTCACATTTATATTAGAAAGGGATTTAAAAATAGTTCACAATATGATTTTCGATGATTTCACACTAGGCAATGCCTGTCACGTGGGACCCGAATGTACATAATAGTACAGTACATCTAAACAAATAATGTAATTAAATCTAAATTTAATCCCCTGCCTACCTCTAAAGAGCAATCGATAACCATTTGCGTGCGAACACTCGTATTAAATGCATGCCGATGTCTGATAATTATTGTCCAAAAGCGAATAATTGGATCTCCAGTACAATGGTTGACCTCCTCCGTTAAGGTGCCGTTTCGGGTTCATGAATGGAATATAAAAAAGTTTTAAAACCATAATTCAATGACAATCAATGACTCACTAACTACTTTAGCCATTAACAGAAGTTCCCAACCTATGAGCGAATATTAAGTGGGCCCTAACTATGTATTCAAAATCATATTACACGTTAGATGAATATCTTACTGATAAAAAGCTTGGACATAATCTATGTCATTTTATGTTTACCCTTAGGTATATAATATATAGGATGACATGAATATATAAATAGGATGACAATGCAATGCCCCTATACAACAGCTATTCTTCTACATCATAGTAGATTTATTATATATTATTATGACATTAGTATGTAAGTGGACAATGCCAGTATACAGCAGCTAAATCAAATTAATAATTATTAAATTAATAAATTTATTTCATTTATATTGGAGCCCATTTGCTAAAAGTAAATAAATAAATAAAAAATAAAAAAATATATAATAATGTCTAACTATTACAGTTATGTCTCAATAAATACTTTTTCATGTTAAAATTCATAGAAATTTATATGTTCATTATTACGCGAACGAAGTCGTTGACAACAGCTAGTATTATTTATTTATGTTGATTATATCAATAAAAAAAAAACAGATTATTTTTACAAATATCGCCTTAATAATATCAGCATACGATCGGCCGCAATGGTCGCGAAATATCTATCATTAAGGTCCGCTCACCCAACTCACGTTCACGGGCAGAAATTAAATTAAATCCCCCATTATAACGCGGCCTTTATCGACTCTGAATTACTTTTTTAGTTTCATTGTTGTTAGTTTCTGTTTTATATATTTAATAAATATATATCCAGTTTTATGTCTCTGAATATGTATTATATTTATTTTATTAGTTAATAAACTAATTTATTTTGTTTTTAATTCTAGTTTTTTACATGATTTTACAAAATATATAGGTATTTAAAAAAAATTGTATGAGCAAATCGTACTATATTTCGTAAGTCAAATTGAAATAATAAATATAAGTCTGAATTTCTTTCTCTCTTTTTTTGAATTTCTTCTCTTACGACCCTACTAATATTATAAATGTGAATGTGAGTTTGTTTGTTACGTTTTCACGCAATAACTACCCGATCATCATGAAACTTTGTACACATATTTTTAGAGTTACATAGGATACTTTTTATTTAAAAAAATTTTTTTTACTGTAGTTTCCAATTGACTATAGTTTCAGCTGTTTGGAATCATTTCTATTGAAATAACCTCTGATACTTCTTTAGTGACTTAAATGCGAGCGAAGCCGCGGGTAAAAGCTAGTACTATATATGTGCATGTAAGAATAGCAGAATTTCAAATTTAATATTCAACTTTCATCTCACAAACTTAATTTTAAAACGGAGAGCGCCGTCGCACTACTCTATTTTTTTCGGCCAACCGCAAGGAATTATTTTTTACTCTGCATTCTATAGATTAATGTTTCGAAATTTAAATTTAATTTGGGTTGTTATTTTCTTTGTTTATTTTAAGTCGTTTTTTTTCGGTAATGTTTAATTTTCTTTTGTTATACATATTTTTCGTTATTATTGCATTATTTCGCACTACGAAACCTTACTGAATAATGAAATAAATATCATACCCAGTACCACATATTCGAGAAACAACCTAACAATAAATTTTAATAAAAAAAACCTTATTGGTTGCACTTAAAAAATAGTTGCCTAATATAAAAATTTCGTATAAGACAAAAATAATTATTTTTAAGTATTGGTCCACTGGACCAAATCTCATATAGCAACTAATTTGTTTCCAGCGTCTTTTCTAGTGTATTTAATTCAATCGTAGTAACAGTAGAGAGGTTATGCGGGTAAGTAGATGCCTCCTCCAACCAGGATAAGAGCTGTACAATAGAATCGTCTATTGGATCGGATATGGACAGCGATTAATAGAAGGACCCGATCATTAAAGATATCATTGCGCCCGGATTCGATCTTCAACTAATGAATTGGTGATTCTCCTACAAATATATCACTTACACACGAATTAATTGCGTATGAGCAAATAGAGGACCCATAAATGTATGAATCGCGAGCGAATTTCGAGTTAATAGAACAATCTTTCATTCATATTAGTACACCTGTATTTTCTAATTGGAACCAATAAGACAGCATTAAGTAGTTCCACGATTCGCTACTAGGGAATCTTTGATCATTACTAATATTCATACCCATATATTTCCATGGCAATCAAAAATACAGAACCCTGTCAAGTTTGGGAACCAATGTTAAAGGGTTTTCTTTTCTATAACCTTTATTAATTAACGTTTGTTTTATACGTGTTTTAAATTGTAATTCAAAACACGTATAAAACAAACGTTAATTAACAAAGCTTTTTACACTATGAATGAAGCTGCAAATGACAGTCTGTGAAACCTGATTGTATCTGATAGTTAGAAGTGAGCAGGGCACCGTTGTCGTTGCTGCATATCGTTGTATTGATAAATACAGTTGTATTTTGACAAGTCCAAGTGTTCCAATAGGAACCTACGGATGACGTTAGAAAACAGAAAAATGGAAATTGCATATCTAATAGGATGTTAGAGAACAAAAAAGGAGTATTCCATTTGAGAATCTCTCAATATCTTGAGGAAGAAGTCTATAAGATTCATGCCGTTCAGCTATTCAGGCCAAACGCCGTGAGCGATATTTCCCTGAATGAAAACGCGAATCTGCCATTTTGCGTTTAAAAAAGCAGCCACTCAATGTCTTACAAAAACTTCACAAATCCAACGCTATTTATTACACCTATTTGCGTTTCAAGACAGGTTTTGTTCTTCTTCTTCTTTATTAATGATCTCAGATGTCTCTTGTGATCAGACAGGCCGCCACCATAAACAGTTTTAAAAACAATCTCCATAAGCACTTCCAACATAAACAGAATAACAAGATCCTCTGACATAATTATGTAGTATATTTATATTGGTGTAATTATTTATTAAAATCAAAATTATTTGTGTATTATTTTGTATTTATTTTATTATTTTACTTTTCTGTACTATTAACATCACCGCTCACATCTCCCAAAGGTTAACTGGCAGAAAATGCCTTAAGGCATTAAGTTCGCCTTTTGTGATTTTTTTTTTGGTACAATAAAGAATTTATTGTTATTATTATTATTATTATTATGTCTAATGAAGACAATTCTGACAATGTCCAGTATTTTGGCATGAACCCAACAAGAGATTACAAAATTTTAATTCACACGTAAACCCACATGTCAAAAAAAACCCCCAGGTTTTGTTTGAATTACGTTGTGGCGATTGTCAATACAAATTATGAAGATATTTTGGCATTTCATATGTCATGCTTCTTGTCTGTTCTTCTATCGTTTCTATTTTGCATTGTGATAATTATATTTTTAATCCATAAAAATCCGCACTATCACTTCACATAAATTTCTCTAAAACGTAATCGCACCTGACCATACTTTATGCTAAATTTGATTTTATACATTATTCAGAAAGCTTACAACTAAATACAAAACATAATTTAGACAGAATAACAGAAGAATTAGTTTTATGAACTTTATATTATTATATAGGTATATATTAGGACAAATATGTATATATAAAAACTTTTTTGGTTTTGGTAGAAATAGATATATTTAAATAGCTGGTAAATCTAGTGTTAAATTCGTTAACTACAAACTATAGGCTTTGCAAGGAACGTACCGGGCCGCTAGTATTCAATATAAATATAGTACAACCTAAACTGTTCGATTTATTTCAGAATTTTTCAACTCTTGTTACTCGATGAAAAATTTCCAACGTGCTATCAAAATTTTCACTAACATTTCTCTGTGGGAATATTTCACACTACGCTTTACAATTTATATGTATAATATTATTCTCTTTCTAGTCTACGATAAGGCGTTGCTATCACAATAGGGATATGTCAGGAATATAAAGGCATTAGAATGTTTAAAAAGCTAGAAATATAGTGTTGCTTAGGCTTTGTTAGAAGTCAAAGGTCTTACAAATTCTATTGTGCTTTATATAAAATGTATTTTTGCATTTATTTCCATATTTTTGTCTACTTTATTTATCTATTTATTCACCTACCTACAAAATTACATTAAAACTACATATTATAAAAAGGACTACTATTATATAAACTAAATGAAATTATTCAAGAAACTAACCTATCAATTTTACTATAGGGTAATGTATTAAAAAAAAACAAAAGAACAAATACGAAAAACAGATTATTTATATTTCTTATACATATATTTAATTATGATTATACTAGCTTTTACCCGCGGCTTCGCTCGCATTTAAGTCATTAAATAAGTATCAGATATCATTTCCGCAAAGTAACGCCTGAAACAACCAATTATAACCTCAAAAATTCAAATAGTTTTATACTGCATATATAAAAATGACAGACGAAAATAAATATAGAAAAATTACAAACAGCTAAAACTATAATCAATTGGAAACTATAGTAAACAATAATTATTTCTTTTTGTAATAAAAAGTATCCTATGTTGCTTCTAGTACCTCCAAAAAGTAGTTGTTGCGTGAAAACGTAACAAACAAACTCACATTCACATTTATATAGTAGGAAGGATATAATACATTGGAAAGGAGACCTACATTACACGAACCGAAATGTTTTTTTGGCAGTGTCACAGCAGGAATGAAACTATTAGCGAATTTTGGTTTGGTAGTCTTAAAGAAGGTAATAGAAAATAGGATATTTAAATAAAAGTGCGGGTAGTGTGTAAAATGGCGTTAACGAGATGTAATTGGTCAAAAAGCAGAATATTTTTATTCTTATACAGTTACCAAGATAACTCCTCACTGCTTTAAACTGACTCAATGCTGCTAATAATCTATTTTCATACATAAAAAGCATTTGTGGCTATTCCCCATGATGTACATATATTCTGGAAGCCCGATTTGACCGTTTATCATAGAACTGACACTTTTATGGACCCAGATTCAGCCTTCACGGATATAAGATCCATACAAACTAATTTATTATCCACTTTTTAATTTAAAACTCTTTAAAATTGTCTAATATACTTTTGTTATTCATGTTCTACTTAATTTGAAACCTATTTAGGCGGATTATTTATTGTTTAGTTATAATTTTAAAAACTTACTTAATCAGATGATTTTTAATCTGATGTCAGTGGTTTTGTCTAAGCTTGGTGTTCGATAATTACTATCCTTTTCTATAGAAGTAATTCTTCTTATAATTTAAAGGCCTTAAGAAAGATGTTATACTGACCAATTATTAGGATTTTTGGTAAGTTTTTTTGTGGAAATGGCTTCCAAATATAAATTTTCATCTCTTAAGTAAAAAAAATTTTTTCAATAGTTTTTGAGATGCTCTATACAACAACGAAGAATCTACACAAACAAACTATGCACAATAACAACTTTAAAACGCTTTCCTGTAAAATTGTGATTTTGTAGATTCTACCATGTTAATAAAAAACGGTGATATATAATTATTTTTTAAATTAATTTCTATTTTGGTTTGAATTGAAATTAAATAAATCCACAAAAGTATGTACAAATGTAAAAGAATGATTACCACAAATAACTCTCCTTTTATCTCCCCGCAGAAAGCCCCAAAATATTGTTTCTACATAAAAAATAACAGCGCAATTCAAAGCGTCAATTTTTCGCCTGATCATCTTTCTACCACGTCGGATGGTGACGTGCGAATACGTACGCTTTCCCATACAGTTCATTAATTCCATACGCGTTGCGTTGTTTAGTTGCTTCTTTGTTCGTTTTATTTGTCCCATTTACTGGTTGGTAGTTGCCGTGTGTCCTCATTTCCATTGGTTTACATTCAATAGGTACGGGTTTTCAAGGATCGTTTTTGGGCCCAATAAGATAGGGAAACCAATTACCAATATCTGTGACAATCTGTTGTGCAAAGGTTCCGAATAAGATTCCCGGTTGAAACATAAACTTAAAACAATTATTCATGTTTTCATTAAGGAGACCCGGTGATCTAGCGACCTAAAAATTAAACTATTTATTTTTTTAAAAAAATTTACTAATGTTTTCAAATTTTTTTTACACTTATTTTATTACTTATCAACTACACAAAAATTAAAATTAAGACAAAAAAAAATTAACCTGACTGGTGGACTGTAAATCCAGAAATACTCGGAATTTCGTCACCAAATTTTAATAGTATATTTTTAAGATACTATACTTTCTAAATTTATATTTAAAAAAAATCGATCTTTCGAAAATTCTAGACCACCTTAAATCCTTAAATTGTCAACTTCTATTCGTCGAGCATTTTTTAAATAAAAATAGGACATATTGGTTTATAAGTGGTTATGAATTTGTAGCCATTTGAAAACAACCTTGACATTGTTAGGCTGTATGTCAAATTTTGACAGGTTTATGCCGTCCCGACATACGACTGTCAAAACCGAGTGGTACGAAAGAGTAATGTTTTTGGACCACTTAATGACCGCTTGTTACACATATTATGTTTGCAAATCATAATTCTATAGATATATATTGTAGGAGAGCAAGTGGATTGTATTTGGAATATAGAAAATAGGTAAATTGACCACAAAATGCACTTAAGCTGCGGAGAAAGAAGAGAGAGGACTCACCGCTTGTGCGTGTATTCGAGTATTTTAAAAATTGCCTTTAATTTGATTGGCGCGGGGAGCGGGCGAGGAGAGGACAGCGGGGAGCGGGAGAGGAAATTTAAAGGTGCATTTGGCGCGAACATATATAAGTTATCATATTGGTTTTTGTGTCACCAATATGACCGAACCACATATAGTTAGAAATGTACCGTAATAGCAGAATAACTCGCCAGGAGTGCATTTTTGAAACAAATAATATTCTTATTGGAATTAATATTTTATACAAAAGTTTTAGCTATTCATTAATGGCATCGGTCTTGTCCAAGGTCAAATTTAAAGACAAGGTTATTCTGCTGTTCCGGTACTTTTCTAACATCCTGTATATTTCTGACTAAGTAAAGAGCCTAACTAAACTCGTCTAGATTCGTCGCTACGCCCTTTAATATGCATTACATTTAATTTTATTTAGTGTTGACACAGTTCCGTTAAAGTCAACGGGTCGCGTAAAGTTCGTAGTAGATTAATTCAAGGAGAGAAGTTACAATGTTGCCAGTTTTATGAGTCGCAAGTTATTGTTGTCGGAATAATCTTACAACTCGGGTTTTGTATAATTTTAAAATTAAACTTTGAAAATAATAAGGCAACGACTTTAGCGGGACGCGCGGTGAGCCACAAACGGTCTAACATTTATTATTATAACTTTAATTTAATATAAAAACTGATATCTTTTATTAATACGTATTTTTCTTCTTTTTAAACATAAATACATTTTCCAAAAAAAATCCTGAAACAGTTCCTGAAAGAACTCATTTTCCTGAATATTTTTGTCTTTTACACCACACACCTAAGACGTCTACTTTCTGAAATATAGCGATTTCAAAAAAACCTAAAAACAGTTCATATCCTGAAATAATTTTAAATAATAATGACATATTATTGAATACATACTTATATAAATACAATACAATACAATACAATACCTCAATGAAGCATTCACCTCCAATATGTATGTTTATTTATATAGGTATTCATTTGTTTATACCTCCCCTTTAGCTGAAAGTTGGTTGCCTGAAAGAGATTGTTTAGCTTCACAAGCTAAACTCTGTAAGAATATGTAGATGAAATAGTTCTAAAGATAAGGAATTAGTTCTAAAAAAGATATTAGTAATTAATACACGTTCTCTTATGTGTTAAATTGTATTAGCATTATTATTTTTAAAGCAATTAATATTTAATATTCTATATTTATAATATTCTTCAGAGAGGTTTAGCCCATGTGGGTGAAAAATAGAAATCAGCTGAATCAAGTGACTGAAGATGAAGACCTTTTAGAGGAAGAAGAAGATATGGATGAAGATGGTTCAGATGTACGTGACGAGGGAAATGAGAAGCCTTTACTAATTCTAGAATTTATACTGAACTCTTTAAAAAAAAATTTAATAGAAAAAAGAGCTTCCATACATTCACTAAAAATTCTTCTACATCATAGTAGATTTATTATATATTATTCTGATATTAGTATGTAAGTGGACAATGCCATACATACAGCAGCTAAATCAAATTGATAATTATTAAATTAATAATTTTATTTCATTTATATTTGTATTGACGAGTAAAAACGTTCTATTGGAGCCCATTTACTAAAAGTAGATTTTAAAAAAAAACTTGCCTGATTAACCAACTGCATGGATGGACATTGATATTTACTAAACATGCCCCGACAATGATATACTCACAATAATATAGTCTCACAATAAATAGTTTGTAAAATATAAATAAACAAATTTGTCCGTCGAAAAGTTTTACAACTTTATATCGGCACAAACGATTAACCAATTAAACCGGTCTCCCCCTAAAGGAAGACGCGATGAAGATATTAAGGCCAAGGTGAACGTAATCTGTTACAATTTAACGAGCTCTTTTTATGACTACAAAATTAAGGCTTGTACACACTACCATAGGGCAAGATTTACATATAATTTACAAATATAACAAGAATAATATGTACTGATAATGAAATTACGTTTTTAGAATTAATGAAAATAATAATTGAATTATAAATCGCCTAACAAAATACCACTAATAAATTATTTTAAAAAATATTTGTAAATTTCCTTTCCCGCTCCCCGCTGTCCGCTTTTCACCCCCGCTCCCCGCGCCGCTATTTTCAAAAGTCTACGTGAGCCAGTGACGCCAGTGGCTGATTATAAGCGCAAGCGGTGTGTCTTCGCATGTCCTTTCTCTGCAACTGAAATGCATTTTGCATTCGTTATACCGAATTTCCTATATTCAAAAACACAGTCCACTTGCTCTCCTACAAAATATATAAGACAATCTTTGGATTTGTTGCAAATAAAACCAAAACAGTTTCTGTAACTGTAATTAAAGAATATTTTTATTAACACTTAAAATAGCAATTTTACACAAATGTACATGAAATTCTGAATTATCAATCTGAAATTAAAGAATTATTTCACAACTTTCAACTTTTATAAATTCCTAATTTAACCTGGCGTTGTGTCAAAACGAGAATAGACAATCGCGACACGGCCAGAGACTATAACACAAGCGAACATATGTAGTAATTGGGCTCCAATAGAGCTTTTACTCGTCAATACAAATACAAATATAAATGTAATAAATTTAATAATTTATCAATTTGATTTAGCTGCTGTATACTGGCATCGTCCACTTACATACTAATGTCACAATAATATATAATATATATGATGTAGAAGAATAATAGGGGCATTGTATACCTACGAATGACATTGATTATGTCCAAGCTTTTTTATCAGTAAGATATTCATCTGTAAACAAATGAAGCGTATTTGGCAAAGTGTATAGCAGTATTTAAAATATACGTTGAATTTGGTAATAATTTTTATCGCTCCTACACTTTAAAGTGCCAAGATAATTAATTCCTTAATAAACATAATTATATCTTATTAATATTTTTCTTGATCGAGTATTTCGTTATAAATAAATTTATATCCATATAATTCTTATTTATATAGATTGATTTTGAAATTAACTATTTATACTAACACTTCTATCTAACGAAACTAAACACTATTCATTTGTTTTACAATTTAAAATTGTTATTCTTTATTTGAATTATATTCTAATTTTAAATTTTGAATTATTTTTTTTCACCATATATATTTTTTAAATTATTATTTCAGCCAGTTTTAATCTATTCATTTAACTAAAAACTGTTTTCTTTTATAATTAAGGTAGAAATGGGAATAGAACCCGGGTCTTATGCATAAAAAATAAAAATTAAATTTGCACCAAAAGGCAATAGTACATTCTATCCAAAGATAGTTCTAGTAAGAAATGTGCCGTCCATTTGTCTAAAAGCTCTCGATCGACGTCTCGTGACCCACAATTTAACTCCAACGCTCAATTCTATGCCGTCTCTACGTACAGGCTGTTTATTTATATATACGACACTAGAGCATAGATTTAAAACTGAGCCGTACAAGATAAAATAGACCAATGAATTCTAACCAATGATAATAACCCATTGCAACTGTTTATTGTCATCTAGCTTATTACGTTCTGTCACAAGCATTTATAAGAAATCGTTTCAATCGTTACTTATTAATGTATAAAAAACAGAAAGAATAAAAATGCAAAATAATTTTTAAACTGAATATTTGATATATAAGTATATGCAACATATTACTAATTTATTTTGATTACTGTCTAATGGTTGTCGTGTTTTATTATTTATTAGTAAATAATTATTACTGCATAAAGTGGAATAAGATACATTTAAGTAATGATCTACTAATCACAGATCAAACTACGCTCAGGAGTTATTTCAGAATACTGTGGGCTTATCACGAATTTAGTCTGGCTTTCGAATCGAGCTGTCGCAAGTAAAACGGATGCGTTAGCAATCGGGATCATGAATTTTTACTAACGACTAACGAGCACCAGCAATCTATCAAATGAACGAAAGATCGAGACGTTCGAAAATTAACAAAAAGTATCTAAAATATTGTAGTTCCTGATCCGCTGCTCAAATTTCCATACAAATCGCTTGAAGCGAACTCGATTCGAAAGCCAGACTAAAATTCGTGATAAGCCCACAGGTCTAAGAATGAGCCGTGTAATTTTTTTTTTATACAATAATATTAAAATATGTAACATCCTATATATCGGTGTGGTTTACAAAATGAAGACGAATGCCTCCCAATGTCGACACACAATACATTCAGTGTTGCCAATACACTTTAAATTGAACGTATTTTTTGCATTTAAAGGTTTACAATTAACTCTTAAGAGGATTTAGTGCATACTTAAATGTATTTTCTTTACTGGCAACATTTAAATAATGTCATTAATTGAATTGAATTTCGAATTCGTTTTTTGGATTCGAAAATTTTACAGACTTTTCAAATGTCGAATCGAAATAAGCCACAAAGTATTTTAAATTAGAAAAGTATTTTTAGAGTGTAAAAACTATACAGCCTCTTTATATATGAATTGTAAAATAAAATGAAAAACCAATTTCTTTTATAAACTAAAACTTATTGAATAAAAGATGTTTGTGAATCAAAATTTCTCACACCTACAGCCAATCAGAGGCTATTGAAAATAATCGTGTATCGTATTGTGCGGTCACCCCCTCCCGGGAATCGAACCGAGGACATCCTATTTGTCTTCATTCATTTGCACCACTTGTAGCGGGATTTTCTCTACAACTTTATAAAATTTATTTGATTTTTTCTCATTATGTGAATCGAGATAAATTATCACAGAAAATAAGTCGATGTTAAATTTGAAATTTATTATATCAATTAAAATCTAATGCAATTAATACAAACCACCGCACTACCCATGATGACAACACTAAAGAAGAATCAAGGAAATGGGCGTGGTCAATACATTTTGGATTGCTACTTCCGGTTGAAATCTATTATTTTATCCTTTTTATAATTGTTATTAATTTACGATTACGATTTATAAATGCAATGACGTTTCTCCGGTGTTTCGATATAAAAGTAGATAAACTATAATTTTGTTAATCCCAAAGTTTATCGCGAACTATGTCGATACTCGGCGTACGTGAGGTCATCGCCGATGTGAAGATTACCGGCACTTATTGCTTACACCGCGCGACGCGACGGTGTGATTGTCATTTATTATTTTATTAACGAATTTATATACTATACAACCTCTTTTCTTAAAATTCGTTTACTAATTTTCTTTTGGGTATGGAGTTAATTTTAAAATATTGATAATCGTCTCTATTTCAATAGACATCAAAATTTATATTCTTCTTCATCTATTATATTTTCAAAAATCTTCTGAACAAACATTTTATGACAAAACAAAATATCTCCTAATTCTACTATTTATAACTTTTCTTTGTAAATATGTATGTATTTAAATATATATTATCATTTGTTATTTTATGTAATGTATGTATTGTGTATATTTAGTTATTATTTTTTTTTTCATTGCACCAAATATCACCGCTCACACCAACAAGGGTTAGCTGGTAGATAATGCCGACGGCATTAAGCTCGCCTAAGTGAAAAATATATATATATTTTTTGCAATAGAGAATTTATTTATTTATTACATCATCCGTAGATTCTAATTGGAAAACTTGAACTCTCTAACTACAATTATACTTAATAATACAATCATATGCGAAGCGTTATATTTGAAGGTGATGAAGGCTTTGTAGTTTAATTTTTGTTTATGTAGGTAGTAGCGATTTTGGAATGCGTATTTTGTAAATGGAACGTAGTCGTTCATGACTAAGTTTCCGAACAATAAATTTAATTACCACAAAAAAATGAATCATATGCAGTAATTGTAATAGTGGCTTGTTTACTTCGACAATAGATATAATAATATTAAGCAGTAGAAATGTTTAATAAACATACAAAATATTAGAGTGGAAAATAATAGCATTCAATAAACTCAGAGGCAGTAACTAATCAAAAACAAAATTTTTAATAGAAAATGTTTCGTAAAAGAGAGAGTTGCTCCGCGATTCGTTGATTCAAAAGAGCTCATTTCTGTTTTAAGATGAATATCTTTGAAATAATTTTATTTCAGTATTATTGTTTACCTAATTTTGGTTAGTAGTAATAGATAGTTTTTTACATAGTATGTATTATGAAATGAAATGAAATGAAAATCGTTTATTAGCATAGGCACTAAAATTAATATACGGAAAATATTAATGTACGGAAGAGCACTATCTAACACAGCGTTTCCCAACCTTTTTGTGCCATGCCCCACCTTAGTCTTTCTAAAATTCTTATGCCCCCCTTATGTAACCAAACACCCAGTTGATATTTTAGTCTCGTCAAGCGAAATTATACTTAATAATTATTTACCGCAATTATTTAAGAATTTGTGTTTTTCGTTAAATTTGGCACCGAAGTCTAGTATTCCAATTTTGGGGCGAAAAGGTTAAACTCGTGTCGAGTCCATTTTCGAATTGCCCCCCCTTAACAATTTGGGAAACACTGATCTAACAGAAATACAGTCCTAGAACTAGTTCTGTAGATAAAGAATGACTGTAACTAAGATTTTCTATAATATTTTTTGACTAAATAAATATTAATATTATTGTTAACATTTGATGGTTCCCGCCAATCTTGCAATTTCACTTTGACAGTTTACTTTTTAAATTAATACTAGTGTAGTGATGTGGCTGCGTCTATTCATAGACAATAGCGTTATCAATTCAATTGATTGATTTTTCAGTATATATAATATCAAAATAAATAGTAAATAATAGCTTAACTTAATTTAAGAGTTCATTGACCTTATCTTATCTTAAAGGTGCCTTCGTGTTTAGAGGTAATATCAATCTTGTTTAGGTTTATGGGTTAACAGAGGAAGTTTACTTGGATATAGCACAGTCACGGCAAATTGCAGTGGTCTTTTATGTATTGTGGGCACATAACTGGGTAAGTATCATACGTTACATAGACTCTGTTTTACGAAAATATCCATATTTAGACTAGAATCGAAATCTAATATGTCGTTATCAAGCGAAATAACAACACTATTTTGTATCTTATATTTAAAGTCTACTGTCGTCGACAGAAAAGAGATTGAGGCGGCGATGTTAATAGTGTATATATTTTTATAAGTAAAACTGTCAATTTGAATTTGGAATGAAACAAAAGAGGAACGCGAGGGTCGTGCGAATGAGGACTTGGATGTTGGTTGCGGATGGAAACGGATGTGTGTGCTTAGATTATAAGAGATTGGTAATATAGTGTAAATACAATTTTCAAGAGTTTTCATTGGATACAGTCCACTTACTCTATTGGCTACATCTACCATTCATAAAGGCATTAGGTATTATAGCATTAATATCAAATAATCTAAAACGTGATATTAAGTATACACCTTTATGATAAATTTTATTTATTTATTATGTAAAAAAGAAAAGAAAGTTATAATAACTTCAATATACCTATATAAATATTTATAAGGAAAAATATATTTCGTTACTAAAGTTGAGTTTTCTGAAATTCCCTCAAATCCCCAGTGAAGCGATGCAATTCGGAAACTTTGTGACCGGATTCGAAGTATGGACTAAACTTTGGATAAATAAATATACATATTCATTGCTATAGAAATATCCACTCTGCTCCATCCAAATTGTCTGGGCACACTCCTCTCGTTATACCATCACCAAGGTAGTCCCGAAACGTGAGGTCACTTCACAAACATGGTAGTACCACCACGAAACGACGTACTGGGGTAAAAATTTAAGCAACGTTTTTGCTTCTACTTTACAATTGTGTAAAGCATTGTTTCTCAAGCGGGGGGTCAAGTTTGTTTTTAAAAGGGGTCACAGTCTGTAGAAAAATAATAAATACAAACTACATATAGGTACAAAAGATTTTAGTGTAGTGTTATAAAACTAAATATTAAGCTGTAATGTGTGGGGGGTCGAAAAACTATTTACTTAACTTTTTGGCTTTTTTGTGGGTCATGACATCAAAATTGTTGGTAAATTATGGTTTAAAGTGATTTTTGAGGCCTTTATATGTCCCTTTCCATAGACTACAGCGTAGATTAGTATAAAAATCAATTTTAATTAGCACAGTAAAGGAAATGGCCGCTTAACCTAGATAAACAGCATTAGGCCGGCAGGTGGCGTTGTTGACATATGAACAATGGCCTGCTCACCGCAGATCGATTAGACGCCGTCTTGATTGAGCACTAGATCTCGTCTACATTTATCTTGGAAATGTTAGCAATTACTCATGAAAACTAACAATAATGCTAAATTTTGTTATAATAACTACACAAACATTTGTAAAAAATCACGTTCACAAATTGTAGTTGTTTTATTAGCAAGCACCCACAATAAACCAAAGAAATGTCCTATATGCTTGGGCGTAGCCAAGGTGGGGCAGAGTGGGGCACTTGCCCCACCCTGGCTCTGACTTGTAAGGTACATAATCAATCCTAAAAAACTTAATTATCTAGGTACTAACTACAATACTTATTATCTGTAAGAAAGTTCACACTTGACAGTAGGCAGAAACACAAAAAACATTAACCGGGGTAAGACCTCGAGTATAGTTTGCTAGTTACTTATTATATATATCTATATGTACTATGGCATTGCCCCTATACAGCAGATATTCTTCTACGTCATAGTAGATTTATTATATATTATTATGACATTAGTATGTAAGTGGACAATTCCAGTATAAAGCAGCTAAATCAAATTGATTGTTATAGTTTATTTTATTTATATTTGTATTTATTTTGATGAGTAAAAGCGCTTTATTGGAGTCCAATTACTAAAGTGAATAAGTAAATAAAAATAGACTTTTTCGACTTTCTCAAAGTCAGAATCTACGAGATTTCAAAAAGGCATATGACGAGAAGAAATCACTAGAAACTCGCCAATCATAGCCTGTACAATGCAATGTTAGTAGGTATATTCTTGCTTAGCTTTAAATTAAGCATCTTAAAATAATACAAGTAATGTAAGTACCTATATATTATATCTAGCGTTCATTCTTTTAACCTAATGTTTTGGAAGTGGTTAACGAATAACCCAAAACAACGCCCCTATATATACACATTCTAAGTCCTAAGAATGTATATATAGGTATGTATATATTGTTAATTTGATATCAACAGAAATAACTGAAAATCAAATCAAATATACGAATAAATAATGATGAGACCTAAAGAATTCTTATAAACGAATGGCGACATTTTTATCATCCGCTTGGACATCTCTGTACTATCGTGGAAATTAGTGCATCACCATCTCAAAGTATAAACTAAACTATTATTTTTTCTACAAATAAATATGTAATTATTTGTAACAATATTTAGAGACACAAAATCTAAACTAGACTATTTTCAAATATAACTTTTTTTACATATAAATCACTTATATGTAATATATATCCTAAAGTTTAAAAGCACATAAAATATAGTATATATGTTACCTTTAACTAAATATGAAAAGAATAATTGAACATGACAGCTGAGAGAGCTCAAATTTCCTCGATAGTACAATTGAAAACTCATGCACTTAGGTGGAATTTCTGCTACGTTAACATCTGGCGGCGTTCGAAAAATTCCCAGACGCATTTCGAGGAGGTCACCAAATGTACCTAAATCTCCTTCCCAATTCCTTGCATGAGAAATCGACTTGAGCTCTCTGTAGCAATAGGTCGTGACTTTCACTATAAAGTTCTAGCTCAATCCTGAAGATTGGATTTCATACAAGTAAGCACAAATACAAAAGTTGTTTATTTCAGGATTAATAATATATTTGACGTAACATCTGCTATTCTTTACAGCTATCGTGCAATATTGTAAACATTGGCTGTAAGACTTAAAAATTTGTTCGATTAAAAAAAAAATTCAAATGAAGCTGTAATTTTTTTCTTTTTTTAAAATACCTAAAACGACAAATTGTTAAATACTTTATGCGTCTTAAATTAGACACTATTTAAAATCTAGATACAATTTAAAATTGAAAAAAAAATCATTTAAAAATTAAGTAGAGGGCGCTCTACTCTGAGCTATAACGAAACCGAGAGAGATACCAACAATTTGAACGTTAAGTAAAATATAAACAAAATAACAGTTCATAAGAAGCTGAAGTTCTTAAATTTAAGTAAATTTAATCCTCTTATTTAATAAAAACTTTAGCAACTATGAAAATACGCTTTTCTTTTTACATAAATTCTCTTTTAAACACTTCAGTGATCCTCAATCTTTTTCTATAGTGGCGCACTTTTAACGATTGTTTAACGACCTATACATGTTTGTATGTGTCGATTTCCCAGAAACCATTGAGAAAATGTAATTTTTTTGTTTTTGGGATAGAGAATTGCATTTTGAAGTTATTTCAACAACATCCGACTTTATGTATAGACGTTCTTAAACGACGGTTGTTCCATCTAGTGGTGATCATAGAAACTATTGTACAGTTAACCCTCCGTCGGGCGCGGCCGATCCCACAGACACAGAAATTATAGGTTCTATGAACTCTTTTATGAAGTCTTTTAGTTTTTAGTCTGATTTAAAGCGGAAAAAAAAAATTCTATAACTTTTGAATAAAATTTATTTCTAAACGTTCCAATAAAAAAGATTGATTTTGATTTTCATCTTAGATTTAATTAGAAAAGATTTTTATCATCAATTTTCTCAATGAGCCTGTCAAGCACACCGCGCCCGATCTAAAGAGTTTTTGAGGGACGACCGACGAAGGGTTAAATTAACCCAACATTGTCTCTACATGGACTAAAATCATTATTAAAGTAAACACTGTCCTAAAAAAAAAACAATTTTCCATAATTGGAACCTGAAAACTACCAAGAAAAACAGTTTAATAAAATTATAACGGGAGTTATGTTATGTCAACAGGACGTAATATTAGATTTAAGATCATTTGTTTGAAACTAATAAATATATACTACCTTCGATAATAATAATAAAGTATAATGATTAATGTAACATTAGAACAATGACAATAATAGTTAAATTTAATAGTGTTCGCCTTGTATTATTTTAGTATATAAGCTGAATCTAAATAAACAAGTTCAATGAACGTCACGACCTCACACGAGAAGACTTAGTTTAATAACACCTTCAACTGCTGCTACAAAAGAACACACATATTATTCGGGATAACAAATAAATTAAACTTATATACAAGTTAGGACGATAGTAAACGTGCATTTTGTACCCGGTGTAATGTCGTCTTATCTCCCGTCTTCCCGTCTTACCCCCACTCCACTGGTTTATGTGACTCGCCTCAGCATACGCGTAATGTAAGTATAACTACTTTCATTTCCTACGTAAAGGTCATTTTTTGCATTTTCATTGTTGCAAATTTTTACTTTGTAATTATTTATTAATTTTATTTTTAATTCAAACTAATTTAGAATGTTTTAAATAACTGCTTCTTAAGAGGATATGCTATTATTTTTAATTAGTGGAATAGATACCTCCTCCCAAGCTAGAACTAAATCTTGATGACAACCTAGTGTGACTTAAATGAAATGAAAATCGTTTATTAGCATAGGCACTAGAAGTGTGCACTTGCTCATCGTTAGACTCTACCCTGAGTTCGGAAAGGCGTATGGCGAGAAGAATACCACAAGAAATTCGTCAATCATAGCTTGTAGGTACATAAAATAATAATAATAAAAAAGAATTTTAATTCAGAAAAAAAAACAATTCAATCAGATTGCACAGTAGTTACTATAATAATGTTATAATATATTAATAACATATATGTATATAAAATACATGTATATGTCCTATAATATATATAAAATATATAGGTACCTATACAACATTAAATTCGGTCAAAAAATATGGTATCATCTACGACTGCAAGATGCTGCCTGTAGAGCCTAATTTCAGTACTTCCTCTCTTTACGTTTGGAAGAGAATCTCTAAGACATTTGGTCTTCTTCGATTCTGATATGATTGTGTGTATGTTGGTGTGCTTATATACTTAGGTACTAACTTTATTTACATTAATCGTGTTAAATTTTTAATTATGCTTGATTTAAAGCTAAGCAAGTATATACCTACTAATATTATATTGTACAGGCTATGACTGATGAATTTGATGTGATTCTTTCTCGTCATATATCTTTCCAAAATCTCGAAGATTGTCGTAGCAAGAGTCTTTAGCGAAACTAGTGTGAAATAATAAAGTAGATTTAAATGGATTTAAAAATATAATTATCACAATGCATTGTGGCAATCAACAAGAAAGATGACACTGACAGACTAAACGTCAAAACCTCAAATCTTTTTAAATGTGTATTTTCGGCTTGTAGCATCGACCGCCACAAGTCTAAGAGCCGATGCGATTATCTTTAAGCGAGAAAAATATTTCTTAAATTTTTTAATAGAATAATTATTACCAGTAGAGCCAAACTAAATTATTTTTACTTATTTTGTTGAGGGATTCTGTTGTTATCATATTTTTGTCATATTTATTATTGAATGTAACTACTTTTTTCGATTTTTTCTCTCTCCCCTTTTCCTTACATCTATTTGGTTGTTGTTTTTTATTTTTATGTATTTTTGTTATTTTATTAGAAGTGTAGTATCTGTCCCTTTATCACCTTGAGCATGCCGTCCTATCCTATAATTAAAATTTCATTTAGTTTATAATATGTAGTTCTAATGTAATTTTGTAGGTAGGCTGAATAGATAAATAAATGCTATCATAAAGAAACTAAACGTCCACAAATGTGGCCAACCGCGTGAAGAGGTTAAAGCCCATACAATATGAAATAAATTAAAAATAAATATTCCGTGTTGAAAGTAATAGCTAAATGTACAAAAAAAAAGTAAATTACGACCCAAATTTAGGTTATGTTTAACGTGAAAACAAATGTTCGCAGGTTCACATGGAGCCGTCGTATCTCTGTTTTGGGGACGTATTCTTGATTCTGAAAACGTAAATTCGATCGTGATATGAACGAATTTTAATCGTATTTTCAATTTATGTGAACTAGCTTTTACCCGCGGCTTCGCTCGCATTTAAATCATTAAATAATATAATACATAAAATTTGAATTTTACATGTTTATGTTGTCCTAGCTCTAATGCCCATAATTCCTTAGTTTCTAATTTAAGGCCAAGAAATTTCATAGATTAAGAAATATATTATAAAAAATCCTTATTTAAAATCCACGATAATGATATGAAATACGACATGAATAGTCAGACTTGATATATGCTCCACGTGTTCTAATCTAGCGACTAATCGATCAACCTGTCAGAGAAGTCGGCCGACTAGTCGGGGTTTTATACTCGATATATGATAGTAGGTTTTTAAGTCATTTTTTATTTGGTGCCTTAGTTGAGCTGTTTTATTTTGAACAAATTAGATTTTTAGAAGATAAATATTATATTTATATGGTCTAATATAACCTATCAAGATATAGATATACTATTTATGACGACAATGTACTTACGTACGTACGTATCTATACTTAAGGTTAAAAATGAAACTAGTTATTCTTAACAAGATTTCTACACCTTCTATATCCAGTTTGTTTATGTAGGTGTATGTTTTACATATTTTTGATCGAATATTTACCTGTTTCTCAACACTCTTTGCTGGTACATAGGGCTAATATATTTGTCACGGGGCGGAAATTGGTCGAAGGCAATAAAGCGGTCACAGATCGCAGAATCAACGACCTTCGTAACAATTGTGGACTAGAATGTATATTCCTTTTGTATGTGATGCCAAGTAAAACGCATAAACATATTTCATATTTGAAGTGTGACCATGATTTTGCTCAAAATTAATTATTGAATTTAAACTTTAACGTTTAATTAATTGGAAAGATTTTATGATGCTTTCTAGTCGTTTAAGTTAATTAAACCATGTTCGTAAATTACTTCGAATTTCATTATAAAACATGTGAAATTATTTAAACTTAATAATCGATATACCTAACATATAACGTATGCAAAGTGTTCCTTTTAGTAATTAACTTTATGGTGACCCTACCTCTAGGACATATTCCCGTTTGTATCGCAGATTTTTCATATCTAGCGTAAGAGTCGTCGCCGTGGGATATATTAAAAGTAATGTCGACAAAACAGGGAATGTTCACTTCTTAAATATGTTTCGGGAACTCTCCGAATATTTCTAGAAGAATTTTTAATACTCTCCAATGAAAATATATTGCATTTTTTTATATTGTTTAATATCGGCCTCACTTTTGAAGTGAGTGACCATTCAGTATAAAGCTCGAGGCCAAAAGTCCGGAGTAAGATTAAAAATGCATGTAATTTTGTTTTTATACTAACTGTTGCCCCCGACTTGGTTCGCATAGTAATGAAGATATAAGGTACTATGGAGTTTAATGATGTTTCTTACATATTTCAACGACGCTGCCTTCACGTGACTGCCCGTCCAGAGACCTCCTTAATTTATCCTCCTGTAATTTATATAGCCTATATTGATCAGTGATAATGTAGCAATCAAATGGTGAAAGAATTTTTGAAGTAAGTCCAGTAGTTTTTGAGGCAATTCGTTACAAACATGCAAAAATACAAATCTTTCCTCTTCATAATATTGGTATAGATTAAAAAAATATTTTTTTCACGAAAATATTATTATTATAATTACCGTAAAACCCTTCCAATAGGTACTTCCAATAGTAGTCGCTTCCACTATGCCAGCTATAAAGATTTGCACTAAAAAGAGGGAAGCAACTTAATCTATGGCAAATGCTATCAATCACTGTGGAGTCACGTGATCGTAACATAAATTAAAATGAGTCACGCCCGCCCTTCGACCGTCGTCGTCCGCCCGCCCGACACACTGATAAGCAGTTTTATAGTTGTTTCGTATTTAATTAAGTCCTTCATAGATAGTAATAATGTGTTTATTAAATTACTTTATAATTTATGAATAGGGTAGGCTGTAGTGGTTAGATATAAATGTATACTTAAATATAATTAGTTCCGTATTTAAAAACGACGCTCGAGTAGTGATCTCTACTTGAAACGGGATTTTAGTAGAACATTTCTTCTAGAATCGCACTCGAGCATTGTTTCACTTTTTTATTTTGGATTAAGTAACTTAAGCATAAATTCCACTGTGAATTAAACTATATATGAATAAGTAAGTAAGTGTATTGGTACTTTTTCTTACAATTAATATACACGAAATAATTACGTTTACTTTATCTTTATCACTTTATTAAATATTGACGAGTTTCTTGTGATATTCTTCTCGCCATACGCCTTTCCGAAGTCACGGTAGAGTCTAACGATGAGCAAGTGCACGCCTTTAGTGCCTATGCTAATAAACTATTTTCATTTCATTTCAAAATGTCCTCAATATGTCTAAATATTGGATCAACGCTATCTACTTAGATGATTGAATTCGACAACTGATTAGAATTTGTATTAAAATTTTAAAATTTCTCGTTAATTACCCGGACACTCGATATTGACAGAATTTTTCCATTTTTTTATTGATAGCCCAGCATATGACCACACTCCGCCTGATGTTAAGCTAGAGTGCGGTCCATGAGCATAGACAACTGTTACCACAGACAGCCGGCTTGAAGAGACGAATGTACTCTGTCCAAATCAACAGGGCACACTCCTCTCGTTATACCGACTACTTCCAAGCTGATCCCGAAACGCGACTAGGTCACTTCACGGGTGTTCCATTTTGTCTTCATTAGACATCTGAGACCATTAATAAATATATATATATATATATAAAAACGCGCCAATTCACAGTTAAGTGTAAGATAGGCATTAGAAAATCTATCCAAAGCTGGTGTATGTTGTATATTACAGGAGAAATTTAATGTCTGTTGTCCAGAATTATAATGGATAACAATAAATCTAACTAAAATGGCTCGCAGTGGCCGAAGCCATTTGACCGCCCGCCCAAACTATTAATGACCTATTACTCACACGTATGAATACTTTAGCACTAAATTAACGATAGATTACTGACTTTAATAGTCTGATTTATACATATATAAGATCGATTCTTTCAAATGTTAGCCGGCTCTGACTGCTAAAAATGTCAAATGCGTCTGAGCCCTTTAATGGAACTACCCTCAATACTTCCCCCCCCCTTCCCCCCCCCCCCTCCCCTTCCTCCTATTAACACAAATAACTTAATAGCTAATATCCTAATTAACAATATGTTAATACAAAATTTAAGATTAAAAAGAAGAAATAAATAACTTGAGTATATATTTTGCTACCATTATAGCAATCCAATTGTAGCCAATAGAGTAAGTGGACTGTATAAAAGAAAACTCTTGAAAATTGTATTTACACTATATTACCAATCTCTTATAATCTAAGCACACACATCCGTTCCCATTCGCAACCAACATCCAAGTCCTCATTCGAACGTCCCTCGCGTTCCTCTTTTGTTTCATTCCAAATTCAAATTGACAGTTTTACTTATAAAAATATATATCGCAACCTCTTTTAAATGTTACTTTACAGGGTTCAAGTTTGGACTGCGAAGGCTATTGTTGTCTGCAAATGATGTCATGTAACAGTTGTTTCAGCTCTCATTAGTTTCAGGTCATGTGCGTTTTCAGTTCTAAAAAAACTATGTATTATGATTATCATTTTAAGCCGCTTAAACAAAAGAATATTATTATGCTAGCAGTCAAATAGAACGAAGTATGCCAATAAAATTACGTAAGATGGAGAGAAAATCTTACTTAAAATACAGTTAAAACATTTTAAATTCCGTTACCCAGCGGTTCTCAAACTTTTTTGGCGAAGGAAAAAGCCTTAATATAATTATAAAAAACTGATTTATATGTATTTATGAATAATCATATTGCAATGTAATATTTATTTGGAAAATTTAGATGTAACCTTAGGTTCCCTTTGGTAGGTATTTTTGGCAGTATTTTAGCCCTAGAGTTCCGCGGAACACACTTTGAGAATGGTTGCCGTTACCTGTGAAACTGTGAGGCTGTGGTGGAGTTGGGAGGCACTCGGAGCAGTGGAGCGCGGAGGTGACTTACTATTGACTGGACCGATTCATGAGATAGCGTAAAAGGCTTTTCAGACTGCATCAGACGTTAAGTGGAAATGTTTTAACTTCTGTTACATAGTTTTGAATACGACCTACTTTGCTGTTTGTAATTTGAATACCTACGATGACGTAATGCGCTTTTGTATGAAAAATTGTGTATCTATTTGTACCTCCCGCTATTTCTCTTCTGCATTGCTCCACATCTAAAAGTTGGTTGCCTGGAAGAGATCGCTTCTTAGCGATAAGGCCGCCATCTCTTTACTCACTTACTTGTATTATTTTTTTCTGTTTTACTAAGCAATAAATAAATAAATAAATGTTTAATTTGCATTTCCCTAGAATAACCCTGTGCCTATAATTTTAAAATAATATTTTATTTTTACATTTTAAAAACTTAGTACATCTGTACAAGGCGGCTTAATGCTAGGTAGCATTTTCTACCAACCACGCAACCTTTAAATATTTATAATATAGAAAAAAATGTGAAGGGAGGGATACATTTTAAATAAGATTACTATAACATATTATATATAAAAAGCATAACAATAGTAACACAATTTACATAGATATATATATAAACAGACATACAAAGTCATACATACGATATAAGTCTGATGTTTGAAATTTAGTCTCTGACCGAGTGTCACATTTGACACTAAACTGTATGACATCTAAATTAAATTGTGACATGCAATAAAGATATTTAAATTTGAATTTGAAAATATATTCGTAAATAATAATAAGTATAACGTAGAACACAATGCGGTTTCTTCGATAAACATCGTTACAGAGGGCCAATTCTGCAATTTAGTCATTTAAAAGTTAGCGCAGTAGGCCCAAAGTTTTCACATTACGTCTTAGAAGCGAGCTGTTCCCCTTGACAGCCAATCCGCTTCCATAAAAGATTATATTTACATTTCGGTTAAGGCGGGCTTTTTACATTGATTAACCAATAAAGGGTTTCGTAAACATAGTTTAATTAATTTTAACGATTATCGATTTCATTAATCATGACATTTATTATAACGAGTCGATAGGTATCAGTTTTATTTTGATTAATTTTGTCTGACGTTGCAAAAGTTGTACAGTTATCGCAGTGTTTTATTCTTGTTACACGCTTTCAATAGTTTGGGATTGATTTATATGGTAATTTAAATAATTTCTATAAAATGTTGCAATGGATCGCACAGAGATGGCGGGCTTATCGCTAAGAAGAATTTTAGGCAACTTTAAGAGTAATGCAGAAAAGAATAGCGGGAAAAGCAAACAATAGATGTTTATTTACTAATTTATTTAAGCACAGTCACTTGCATGGTATTACGGTCAATTTCAATACAACATGCGGGGAGGAGTCAAATACAAAATACAATAATACTAATAATAAAATGTTAGAGTCTAAATAGCATAAAAATAATAATAATAACCTATCAATGTCAATAACTTAATAACTAAAGAAAAATAGTCTCAAAACAAATTCATATTTCACAATATATTGACCTTCTCGCAGAAGACCAGACATGCATTACTTATAGCACTTATCTATTTATAAATAAACATACATTATCTATATCTATACTATTATATAAAGAGGAAACATTTGATTGTTTGTATGTATTGAATACGTTCCGAAACTACTGGACCGATTTGAAGAATTCTTTTACCATTAGAATCGTAAAAAATCCCTGATGAACATAGGCTATAGAATATTTTCAATTGTTTTTTAAGATATATTTCATTTTATTTTAAGTTCACACAATTCGATGTCTATGCCTAATTTTGGCGTTCATACGTGCCGTCAGATTTTCAATTGTTTTTTAAGATATATTTCATTTTATTTTAAGTTCACATTGTAATTGATATCTAATTCACTGAAAATAAAAGCGAAAGTTCTCTCGAAATCCGCTTGACATACAAATATGAAATTTGACAGGGAGGTAGTTTATAGTTAGTTGACGTCTGCAAAGAACGGATTTTGCAACGGGGCCAGATTAAGGAGTTGTAAGGGCTCTCGCAGGTTTGTATAATTTTTTTGCTACTAACTATAAATTTGACGGAGAGGCAGTTAGTAGATTTTGCAAAAGGGGTGTGGAAGGCATTTTCTGTTGATTGAAAGATGAAACATCATTAAACTTCATAGTACTCTATATCTTCATTATTACGCAGACGTAGTCGCGGGCAACAGCTAGTACTACAATAAAAACATAGTATTATATATATATATATATATATATTCAAATTTAGAATACCCGCCTTAATTATATTCGTGACTGCCTAAATTACACTTGAGCTATACTTCTCAAGTTAGTGGCGTGTTTTTTTTTTCAGTTATTTCTTATTTAATGTCACTTAAACTAGTTTGAAGTTTTACTTTTAAAAGTAAACTTTTCATAATATAAAACAGAAAAGTTTTCATAATAAAAGACGGGGTCTAACTAAAAATATTTTCGGGAAAGGAGGTTAAAATAATTTTTTTCGTGCTCAATTACTACCAATTATTACCAGTAGATGGCGTTACTCTTGCTACTGCTATATAAATATATTCATTTATCTATATATATAAAACTCAAAGGTGACTGACTGACATAGTGATCTATCAACGCACAGCCCAAACCACTGGACGGATCGGGCTGAAATTTGGCATGCAGGTAGATGTTATGGCGTAGGCATCCGCTAAGAAAGGATTTTGATCAATTCTACCCCCAAGGGGATAAAATAGGGGATGAAAGTTTGTATAAATCTTATTAGATTTTCGACTAATTGAACTGAAATTAAAGATTGGAGTTACTGTGATGAAGACGTTTTTACACACTCTAAACAAAAACAAAGCCGCAAAAACTATACCTAATTAATAATAATACTTCTTAACGGGAGCGAAGCCGCGGGCAACAGCTAGTTTATATATAAAAAAGAATTGATACAAATTATTAATAATATATATAATACATTATATTGAAACAATAATTTATTTCTTACAAAAGTCATATTTTATATATTAAATAAAAAATAATAATTGAAAGTGTATCTGTACAGAATGTTGAAAGCATAACCGTCTAAATAAAGTAGCATATGAGGTAACAACATTTTGCTTCTAGTTAGTGTTCATTTTATTTTGGAGTGTTATAGCTTTGTAGGTTTAGCATAAATTTGTCTTGGACTAAGGATAATTTCTTTATATAATAGTAAAGCCAAGAGAATTGTATTAGTTATATTCTTTTCAAGAATTAAACCCTTGAGCTATAAAACAATAACTAATTCCATTTTCTAATAACTCGAATAGTACTACTTTTTACGTGACAAAGTCTTATAATTCGATTGAGCTGGCTGCACGCACGAAAAAACATGACTCATGCGGCGTTACCTCGCTCTGAGGCGTTCCATGTAAGGCTTGAAGTGATCTTGATCAATTTCATATACATACAAATCTATTAAACAAATGAAATTAAAATTTTCTTTTGAAAAATGCTACCATTCCATCAGTATTTTCTTAAGACGTTGTCACGTTCAACTATCGTCAGTAAACCGACTTTACAGACAACCGATTTTTTATAATTAGTGTAACTAACACAACTTTCTTTTATATATATACATAGATAACTTACTGACATAATTAAGTTTTCAGTTTATTTATAGCTATTTTGTTCAGTTTATGTAATTTATATTTTATGTTTTCGTGATCATGTTTTTTTATGTTTAGGTAAAGGTTTATTTATTTATTTGATATTTTTTCAGGATTTTTTTTTAAAACTAACCGAAAACAAAAACACTAGTTTGATAACATATTTTTTAATATATATAATTGTCCCAAATTTCTCTCTCTATCATCATAGTCACCCTACAATTGCGGACGGGATTCCTGTCAAATGTTTTGGTTAGCTTGCATAGCATATAGTTTTCAGTGTATAGTGAACGCGAGTAATACAATAGTTAGAGAGTATATTATTCCCTAGCCCGTAGCCTCAACATTTCCATTAGAGAATATAATTTTACTAACTATTTCTATTGTCTGTTAAGAAATTCTTTACGTAATATATTAAAGTCAAAAAGCATTATTAAAAATTTTATAGACGCGCCTATAAACGTACCAATAATTTAAAGAAAACAAAATATTATTAACACTAGATTTACCAGCTTAAATATACCTATTTCTACCAAAACCAAAAAAGTATAAATAAGTATATATTGTTTGTTGTAGTATATATTCATAAAACTAATTCTTCTGTTATAAATTAAAGAAGATTAGAAGAATTAAAGAAAATGTTACACGCAGTAGGAATTTTAATTTGATCTTGCAAGACCAGTCATTTTGACTGGTCTGGTAAATCTAGTGTTAATTATTTTTCTTATTAATTAAGACTTTTATTTATTTATTTATTATACTAATATAATTATATTATATACCTTGAATAACCACTATTATCATAAACTAATTGAAATTTTAATTATAGCATGCTCAAGATAATATGGGGTATTAATAATTATTGAAAATAAAGTTTGTATAACGCCTAACAAAATACCACTACATAATTAAAATTTTAAAAGTATGTTAGCATTTTATAAAGTTTACGAAAATAGTGGATCCTATAATAAATAGAACGTAATATAATTCGTAATAATTTTTTTTCTATATATACATATATATATAAATGTATAAGTAAATTTAAAAGCATGCGCCCCTAACGCAAGTAGACCTATTTTCCATTCGTTGCCTTCCTTACGTAACCCTTTTCCAACTTTCTTACGAGTTTAATGTAACAGCTTCTTATAGGCGTAGCGATAAGCGTTTTTACTCATAGTGGCGGCAGAACTATATTCCTAATACATTAGCTGTAAATCTAGATTTTAGGCCACAAATATCTAAATCATATTTTAGAATTAATTATATAATTACAAACTTAATAGTAGGTTAATAAATAAATGTGAAATATCTCGTAATAATATAAAATAATTTTTAAAAAAAAACTCAACAAATATTTGAGCGAAATCTAATCCGTGACAATTTTCTAATTGATAGTATATTTGATCACAAAACATAAAACATTGAAAACATGTCTATTTCAAAAATTAATGCGAACCTACCGGCGAGGAGCAGAACTAAAACCGCCAAACAAAAAAACTATAGACCAGCCATTTTCAAAGTGTGTTCCGCGGAACCCTAGGGCTAAAATACTGTAAAAAATACCTACCAAAGGGAGATTATAAGGTTACATCTAAATGTTCCAACTAAATATTACGTAATATTACATTGCAGTATGATTCATAAATACATATAAATCAGTTTTTTATAATTATATTAAGGCTTTTCCTTCACCAAAAAAGTATGAGAACCGCTGCTATAGACATTTAGCACTGATATACTGACTTCAAGTTATTATTGTTACATACACCAATCTCCTTTTGTATATTGCATTTGTTTTGCTTATGTAAGCGTTTTATGTGAGAAAGAAGTTCCCCGCTAAGCTCATATATAGAGGAAGTTCGAAATTGTTTTGCTATAATAGTATAATATAGTCGAGGACTGATAGAAAAGTTCCTTATTCGACTTGCTGCTTACTTTTTATTAAGATGAATGTTCTTTTGTGAAATTCTTGATTTAGTTTTCTTGTATGAATAGACCTTGCATAGTGATCACGTCATTGGCGCTAAACGTTATTGTTCCCGTGAATACATTTTAAAAGCTTAATAGTGTTTATCTTAATAGGTTGTTTCAGGCATTACTTTGCGGAAATACATATTAAAGGAAATTATTTAAAATTATTTTGCTTATAATTCCCGCTACAACATTCAATAACTTGTCTCGACGCGTTTCGCCACTTCACGTGGCATCATCAGGATCCGTGTGGTCTCTTCGGCTTCGCTTCGTGATTATTTTGATTGATAGTGAATCCATGTTTTTAAAATATACATTTCATATTTCAGTTCTTGTTTTTTAGAAAGTTACATATATATATATATATATACTAGCTGACCCGGCGAACTTTGTTCCGCCATAGAAGCAATAAATAAGCAGATTTTAGATTTTATTAATTCAATTTTTTATTAGAAAAAAACAAATAAATAAAATCAAATATTTTAATGATTCTTTATTGTTCATGTATTTTGGTGCATAGATTGCACTCTTCTCTTCACTTTGTGATATACGACAACATTACTCCCTCCAAAAAGGAAAGCTCAATATCCAAAACGCGCAAGGGTTTACGTCGTCGTGAGGAACGACGTAGTGCCTCGTTTAATGCTGCAGATGTTGAGAGTTGAGTTGAGGCTATTCAAGATCCTGCTGTTGAGCGTTAGGAGGACCAGCTGATTTGTCTCCGTGTCCATTTGATAAATTTTGTTGTGTGATTTGAGTTGATGCACCAAGTTGATAAGTGAACGTATCCGGTAAAACATGACCATTGACATCACCCCTACCTCGTTTTGATCCACGACTATAATAGGAATAATTCTTCGGCTTCTTGTTGTTACTCACAGTATCGTTTTTCGTTTCCAAACTGTTATCGTTACGAATGACATCATTATCATCGTTGTTCTCATCGTTAGTTTATCTTCGCCTAAGTTGATCAGAGTGTTTCCGTTTAATTACTTCGTTGTTCATTTCAACTTGATAGGAGTAAGTCTTGGTGCGTTTTGATATAATCCCTGGTTCAGAGCCTTTCCCTATAAATTTGTTAACCCAGACTATGTCTCCAATCGAATATTCTGGTGGAATAGTTTCTTTAACTGATGACCTGAGTTCCTGGAATAACCTAACTCTGTCAAGATCTTCCTTGACGCTTGACTTAAGAAGATCAAACGTAGTGCGCATTTATCTTCCAAACAACATTTCGCTTAGTTGGTATCATTACCTTAGTTGGCGAATCTTTTTTATTCACTGGATATGTTTGGCTGCTTTCATTGTCGCTTGATTCGCTAGACGTGTTGTGTCGTGCTAGGCGTCTCGTTCGTAACTGTTTATGCATTACTATGCCGCTACTAATGCACACTTTTGAGAAGTGGTTGTTCTTCCCGCATAACCTACAGCATTTGCCTCTGACTGGACATTCTTCTAAATTATCGTGATAGTCTCCTCCGCAGAAGACGCACATTTGATTGTTTCGTAGTTGACGTTTCTTCGATTTCAAAGTATCGTTACTTCTCGTTGTTCGTATAAAATGTTGCATTATTAATAAAATATAGATGCAGTTTTAACATGAAAAAGCTGTTTATTTTCAACCACAATGACATAAGTGACAATTGTATTTTAATTGTGTAACAACTTTATGTATCCGTTTATTGTTAATTATAAATTATTAAGACCATTAATCGAAATATAAACTATCCTATATCTCAAGTTAGACCAAATTACACATAAAATGCCAACTTTCATCGAAATCGGTTGACTTGGTGAAGAGTTCACTGGGAACATACATATGACACTGGATTTTTATATATTAAGATATATATATATGTAACTATAGTATTGTATAATAAGATTAGTTTAATATAGTTCGTAAAAAGCGAAAAGAAAAATTTATGTTTTATTAAATAACTTGTTATATTTTAGATCATCCATTATTCAAGGTTATTCCAACTAAATATTACGTAATATTACATTGCAATATGATTATTCATAAATACATATAAATCAGTTTCTTATAATTAAATTAAGGCTTTTCCTTCGCCAAAAAAGTTTGAGAACCGCTGTTTTAGATAACGCCATCTATATGAGAGTAGCAGAGTCGCTTAGTGTATTAGAACAAAACAAAAATAATTTTTGATCTAAACCGCAATAGAAATGTGCCCGTGACTGTCAGATATTTAGGCAATGCACGTAGCTAATTTAGTGCCTAAAATTAGACCTATAACTATCACTTGTGTTTGGTGCAGTTGTGCAACGTTCTATCAGGGAAGCACGTGACTTGCATTTTGGACAGGCGCATGTATCAAATTATAATATGTTGGGAGGTTTACTATGACTGTTTATTACTAGTTTTGATTTTTGAATTAATTATATTTATTTAATAACTAGTTTTTACTCGCGGCTTCATCAGAGATCATTTCAATAGAAATGAATTAATACAACTTTTGCTGCAAGGGCCCGCGGCGAATTTTTGGATAGACCAGATTTCCGCATTTTTAAAGATGAAGAGTATGAATTAATCAGTGAGTAAGATTTAAAATAATAAAGTGGCATTTAACCACAAAAATTACACCTAACATCAAATTTTCAAATAGTTTTATATTGCATATATAAAAATGACAGACGAAAATAAAAATAAATATAGAAAAATTCCAAACAGGTGAAACTATAGTCAATTGGAAACTAGAGAAAAAAATAATATATTTTTTATAAAAAGTATCCTATGTTACTTCTTGTACCTCCAAAAATATGTGTACAAAGTTTCATGATGATCGGCTAAGTAGTTGTTGCGTGAAAACGTATCAAACAAACTCACATTCACATTTATATAGTAGGGAGGATTCTATTCTTTTACGATTTAAATCATCCGTAGGTTCTAGTTAAAACACTTGGACTTGTCAAAATACAATTATACTAAATAATATGCGGCAACTGTAATAGTGCTTTGTTCACTTCAACAATAGATACAATAATATTAAGCACTAGATGTCATTTGTTTTCATAGATTGTCATTGGCTTCATTTAAAGTGTAAAATGCTTTGTTCACTTCAACAATAGATACAATAATATTAAGCACTAGATGTCATTTGTTTTCATAGATTGTCATTGGCTTCATTTAAAGTGTAAAATGCTTTGTTCACTTCAACAATAGATACAATAATATTAAGCACTAGATGTCATTTGTTTTCATAGATTGTCATTGGCTTCATTTAAAGTGTAAAATGCTTTGTTAATTAATACAGAGTAACCTTAATGTAACGACCCTCAATATAATGATTTCCTCGATTTAACGATTTCCTCGATGTCCCCTAGAACTGCCCGTAAGAGCTAATGCAAAATATACCTTTACATTACGAATACATTTGTTTAAAACCTTTTTATAATGAATTTTCAATCTTTGCAAAGTATAAAAAGAAATGTTATAAAGAAGTTTCACTTCTTACGTTTGTACACTAATACACACACACATTTTATTTTATTATTATCATATTATTATTAAACACATTAAAGCACTTAAAAAGTGTTTGTATATAAGATAATCTTTTATATTAATAAAATTATATTAGGTAGCGTAATAAGCTGTAAGGTTTTAATCGGTGGCGCAGTTTTTTTAATTATCATTAAAGTTTTCCACTAAACTAGTTTTATACGTCAATTTGCATTGGCTCGATCGTTTTTAGGGTTACATGGAGCTATTAAACTGTATTTTTTATCAAATTTATTATCGAGAGATTAAATCTTTAATGATTCGAATAAACACTTTAATTACTAAATAATTGGGAGTTATAAATTATTGTTTCGTTTTTATTTTAGTTGTCTATGCTATAAAATCTAAATTATTTATTCATTAGTATTTTGTTGACTACTATACGTTAGTTATTTTTTTAATTTTTAAAACTAACACTGTCTTCAATTATTTCGAGCATGCTGTCCTATCCTACTGTTTGGACGAAATTCGATGTCTAAGCCTAAGATAATTTTGGCGCTCAAACGAGCTGTCAGTTATTCTTTTGTTTTGCAATTGTTTTTTTTTGTGGTTAAGAAATATTACGTTTTAAGTTCACATTGTAAAAGATATTTAATTCCTAAAATAATAAAGTGTATAAAAAGTAAAGAAGTTTTAATTTATTAGGAGACGCACACATCTATAAATGAAATTTCATTCGGTTCATAATAAGACAATAAAACCCTGACCCCTGTTTAAGATATATTAGAAACATAGACCTAAAATAAATGCTTTTTTTAATACCTTAACCCCTTCTAACAGAGATTGTAGTTATAAGAAAATATAGTTGTAAATATAACAATGTAAAAACCACCTAAGGAACCTTTATTTTTAGTAAAAATAGTAGAGTTTTATCATTAACTTCCACCGACTTTCATAGTTATTTGCTATGCAGTTAATTATCAGCTTTGATGTTTGCCAACGTGGCAGAAAATTAAATTTTTATAACAATTAAGTTTTCATTATATATACTCGCCTATTAATGTTTATTACTATTTAAAATTTACATACTTTACAATGTATGTATTTTTTTCATATTATTCCCTTAAGCTAGAGTGAGGTCTGGACCCTGGAGGCAGACTACTAATATCATAAAATCTCTGCTTACTTCAGTCTCATCCATTCTTAGTTAGTTCAGGCTATTTACTACAATATTTGTATTTATTTATAAAGCCTACCTACAAAATTACATTAAAATTACATGTTATAAAAAGGACTACTATTATACAAACTAAATGAAATTTTAATTATAGAATAGGACGGCATGCTCAAGGTGATAAAGGGATAGATACTTGTAATAAAATTACAAAAATAAATAAAATTAAAAAATCTATCACATTTTTTTTATATTTTCAGGCCAAGGACGCCTTTTTGAGGCATACAAACACGCAGACCTGAAGCAAATATCTAATTTTTTTTAAATAATATATTTTTTTAAATATGACGAATTAATATTTATCTCAATCGAGAATCGAATCAAGGACCATTGCGCAACAGAGGCCTTCTGTCATTATACATCCCCGATGATCAAGAATCAGCTGCAACACAAGTAACAAAAGCTATAGACGAAAAAATATTTAATAATCCCTACTAATATTATAAATGTGAATGTGAGTTTGTTTGTTACGTTTTCACGCAACAACTACTTAACCGATCATCATGAAACTTTGTATACATACATATTTATGGAGGTACCACAAGTAACATAGGATATATTTTATTTAAAAAATAATAATTTTTTACTATAGTTTCAGCTGTTTGGAATCATATTGATTCATTTCTATTGAAATGATCTCTGATACTTATTTAATGACTTAAATGCGAGCGAAGCCGCGGGTTAAAGCTAGTATTAAATAATTCAAATTAAAACAAAAAATTTCAGTCCTATATTAATTTTCATATTGAATTTAATATTGATAAAGTTTGCGTGTCGTTCCAGCTCTTCACGCCTCGACACAATAGGGGTGGCCAGCAACAATTAGGCTAGCAACACTATACGCTAAATCACGCTACGCCTATTAGTTTTAGGTAATTAATTACATAATTTTCATGTTTCTTATTAGAATAATTAATTACAGTTTAAATTCAATATAACAACGTTTTTAAGAGCTGTCGTTAAATAGAAAGAATAGAATTCGAATTATAATACATATGTATTTACTAACAAAGTATAAAGAACGTACACAGCTGCAGTTCTTACTAATTTCAGCAATTTTGAAAGTACTGCTTATTGGTGAAAAACAATTGCTGTCGTTATTTAGAGTGGGTGTGATGTTAAATAGAGTTTATTGTTGTGTGGATAATAGGGTAAACCAACTAAAGTCAACTAATTCCGACTTTTTACACGTTTATCGAGTGATGTTAAAAATATTATATGAAAACACAAAAACCATTGCATAGGGATTATTTTTCATTTTTTTTATTGACAGAAAATATAATATGAACAATTTTTTTTTTAATTGTGTGTGTGTTTGTGCGTTTTAAAGTAGCGATTTTTCTAACTTTTTACTTATATCGTAAAAACTTTGTCTGACAGAAGCAATAATCAGAAGCAACATTGAAAGAAGCAGAAATCCCAAATGTATATTTAAGGTATCTCACCGAAAGATCTTACGTAACATTGAGAGAATATAATTGCAATCGGTTTCGTTGGTACGTCGTAAGGACAACTGGGTGCGACGCGACATCTACTAGATTTATGCCAAATGTTCACTTGGACGCCAATTCTTACTTCAAATTGAATTGAATTAAAAACGAATTGGTATCTTACAATTGTTACATACAATCTATTAAGAATACGCCCTATTGTGATTAGATTAAGAATCGATTATAATTTTATTCCACAATTGATATTGTTTTTAGTTTATTTATAATACAATGATATGAAAGATGAAAATAGTTTATTAGCATAGGCACTAAAGGCGTGCACTTGCTCATCGTTAGACTCTACAATGGCTTCGGAAAGACGTATGACGAGAAGAAGACCACAAGAAACTCTTCTTCTTCTTCTTTTATTAATGGGCTCAGATATCTATTAAAGACAATCCTGCCAATGTCGAGTATTCAATAAGAAATTATAAAATTTTAATTCACACGTAAACCCTCATGTCAAAAAGTAACTCTCCACAACATATGAATTTATCGGTGAAATGTAATTCCGTGTTTATAGAGTGTATTATTAGGTCTACGTAAACGATTTTGTTACGTTAACATTTTGGTATAAACAGAATAGAGCCCCCAAAACTCAAGGAAGATTCGATAATCACTTCTTCGTTGAATTAAATCAGAAGACGTAATCAATTATGCGAGGAATAGGGACACAAAATTACATTTTGGACTTTCATATTAATGGGACTCCAAAATGGTTCAGTCTTTATTGTATTGTTAACGTTCAATTTAAATGGTAATTGATTTTGTTTTTCGGCTGTATATCTGGCACTGTGTATTCGGCTCAGGGGGGCTACTCAGGCGTATATATCTGAAGGTTTGTGATACGGCCGTCATTACGTGAATTATGACACATAAGCCCGTAAAAAGTCCTGTCAAATGCGTGTAAAATAAGCATTGAGTGCCCTATCTGTCGTGAAGTCACTGTCAAATCCGTAATTTCGTGAATAATTGCGGGTCTGTAAGTGTTCCTGAGTAGAAAACGTCCGTATTTTCGACCGAAGTTCGTGCGCCTGAGTAGCCCCCCTGTTCATAATTTTATTTTACATGCAAATTGTTCATGTGGAAAATTTATGTTTATACTGATAAAAAACAATAATTCGTAATGTTCGATGTTTGAGCAGCTGTATAATAGTTTTACTTAATAGTGTTCGTTTTATTTTATAACTTTTCTTCAGATATATGTTGAACACGACTGTTAGGTTAACAAACTTAATGCTTAAAGCTTAATGTCTGTTCAATATAATTGTTACTGTTATGTGTGGGTTTGTTAACTGTTTGTTGTGTGTGTTTAAATAAATAAATAAGTCGTGAGTTTTTAACTTGGGGAAATCAGTTACAGATATCCTGGTACTGAAACGGGGTTGGTCCCAGGTTTATGTCTAAGTTCCTCAAAATTTACGGCGCGCATACTGAGAGGTATCGAGTATGCCGATTAAAACCCCTGACTCCAAACTTGGTACACACAACACAAAAATATAGAATATATATACTTAAGTAAATCTATTAAAAATAATACGAGGGATTTCTTTTCACCATATTTTTATTGACAACTGACAATTGTGTATAACATATCCGATATTCAAAACTCAAATAAAATTATCTTAAAAGGTGGCTATGCAAATCAACAAAAAGGCGTATTAAAATAGGTTTTTACTGAAATAGTAATAATAATAATCTTTATTGCACCAAATGGTAAATAGGTGAGTTTAATTTTTTTTTTTTATTTAATAAAAAAACTCAATAACTACAACTAATAATAAAACAATTGATTAAAAAAAAACAATAAAATTAAGCTAATACATACATCTTTTCGACACGTTTTCTTATCAAATTAGAAAGACAAAAACAAAAGGTAAAATAGATACGAAGAAAATTCTCATTAATACAGTCGGCTCCTCCTCCCGAAGAGATTTATATTGTAACAAAGTGGCTACTCGATAATGACTTGGCGATAACTGTTCACTGCTTGTAATGCTACGTGTGCTAAGGTATCCTCTACGTGTGTCTACTTTAAAATGTATTATAATTATTTTTATTATATACTAGCAGTTGCCCGTGACTAATAACGAAGATATAAAGTACTATGAAGTTTAATGATGTTTCATATTTCAGTCAACAGAAAATGCCTATCACACATCTGTCGCAAAATCCGTTCTTAGCTATCTACTAACTATAAAACTACCTCCCTGCCAAACTTCATCTTTGTAAGTCAAGCTGTTTTCGAGATTTTTATAGTATAAATATACTATTGCATATTTTAACATGAAAAAGCAGTTATTGTGACATAACTGTAATAATTAGACATAAGGTATCGTACACTTTTTTGTAGATATTGATGTCCTCTATAAAACTGTAGTACATCACTTTGCTCTATTGTGAATAATTTCCGCAGCGTACGCAATATAATGATTTTTTTTGTATTTTTTTTTCACATCTTGAGTTGCATTACTGAAATTTTCACCCTGGTCATTATATAGCCTATGTTCATCAGGGATAATGTAGGATTCTACTGGTGAAAGAATTTTTCAAATCGGTCCGGTAATTTCTGAGCCTATTCAATACATTCAAACAACAATCAAATGTAGTATAAATTAAGTGGAATGTATTTTTTATCACTAAATTTTGTCTGTAAATATGTATTGACAGATAAAAGCCCCAAATTTAAAATAATAGGGGTTGGAAGCGAGGAGAAGGGAGAACTATGAAAGTTCATTTGTTTATAATAAAGATTTTTAAAAAAATATTCGCAATATGGAGAAATATTCACTGCTCAGTTAAGTATATGCAAAATGGCATGGAACAAGGAAATTTATTACCTGAAGCAAGTTGGGTCATAAGCGAGGTGAGGTTCGGATCTAGGTCTTAACTTTGACAATGTTATTACACGAACTTAAGTTTTGGACAGCGCTGAGATTAAGTTTATAGCATTTCATTGGGTTATTGATTACTATACGGACTTTGGGCCTTGTACACTTATATTTTCAGGTGTTTGTGTGCAACAGCCACCTCCACTATGCCGGTTTGAGACATCCCTATAGGCAATTAGGTCACTTCACGTATGTTTTATATAACCAATATACTTTTTCATTAATATACTTTCTTTCTACATACATTGTAGAATCACCCTTTTTAATATATTAGTAGGCTTTCACGGTCGATTTAACTTGTGGTTGCGTGCCATCCCATTCTATTCTGAAGCTTCGAGCCTTAGCGCCACGTTTTGCGGTAATATAAAACATTTAAACGGCTTGTTATACTTACTATATGTGTGTAATGAAAGAAGTCAATCTGTATGTCTGAAATGTGGTTGTTATTAATGATTTTAAAATGATTTATTTCCCTTTTTATAACATTCGATATTTATTTTGAAAAACTACAACCAATCAAATTACTTGACAATCTTATCTGGTGTTTCTAGATGATAAAAACAAGACATCAATGACGATGTTGCCATTCAAAAATAAAAATTTTAATAGAAATAAATACCTATTAATTAATAATAATATTCATATGTCTTTCAAAAATATGAATAAATGTGTTATTGTTTGTATTATTTTTATTATTATTTTTCTTTTAAGACTTTAATTAAGTTAATTTTGTATCTTTTTATTTTTATACGTGCAAAATTTTTATTTTATTAATTCATTAAACATTATATAAATCAATTCATTACTTATTATTATGGTTATCTTGTATCTTTATTGCTTATTAAAAAGAAACAATATGTAAGACAATATATGTAGGTACCCATATATCTAACATCCTGAAACAATAAATTAAAAGAGGGTCAAATATGAGTGGAGAAGAGATCTTAATTTATTAAGATGCGTTTACGGACGATTAGTTTACGGGCAGCGTTAATAAGGTTTGTTCCGTTTCGACATTTATTTGTGACCTCATCTCAAACTTCGAGTCGCTATGTGTCCTTTTTTGAGAAACTGTATTTTATATTGTAATTTTAAATTTAGTATTATTCCACATCATTATTATTATTTAGTTCAGCGTTTCACCGATAGGTTCGCATTCAAATCGCTTCACACAAAGAAAGGTTCATTTATGTTAAATGCTAACGGATTTTCATTATACAGTGTTATGTTTTGCTTCTATAAGAAACTAATTTTTACACACTCAGTAAATATATAGATTATTTATTTATTTTTGAAGGGAGACGGTATTTTATACGAATTATCTACGCAATGAAGTAAGTATATTCATTTTCATATAAAGTTACATATACAGGTACATATTATATGTACAATGTATAAAATAAATGAAGAAATGGGTTACAAATTTAAAGGTTTAGATTCAAACCCGCTTGGTCATTCTGAATCATTGGCCAGAGCAGCCCGTCCGGCCCGATGTCGACAGGAAACCCGCAACGTGCTATCTCTGACCTATATATTTTCACTTAGGTTTGTTTAAAGTTTTGCAGTTAATTTCTTACTCAGATATTTTGAAATCTAGACCACTGCGTAAAATACACACCTAATATTTTTCAGCACTAGGTGTCCGTAACCGCTCTCAATTGAGGTTGACACTGCATCAAGCTAATCCCAACAAAAGTGGGTACCTTACAACAAATATATGGCCTATGATCTAGCAAACAAATTGAACCTCAGCAAAAGCTAGGCTTACGCCTAGAAATATTATATATGTGTCATTCTATTATATTTTCTTTTCCGATTCCTACATAATTCGAAATACGAGTGTACGTGCTGCTTTTAATTGTATTCCAATTTTGAAATTTTGAACTACCAAATGTGAAAGTGACAGAAGAAACTTGTTGCCAGACTAAATCTTACAAAATCATTGGGATTCACAATTTGTTGCCAGACTATATTAACCATCATATTTATTTTGAAAATAATAATGTAATTGTTTAATAATATTTTTCATTCGCTTTCTTGCACTATCTTAATATATTTTTTGATAGTAATAAATCCTTGAACAATTAGCGATTTTATCACTGAAAGCAATTTCTTCCAGCAAATTAGGATCATAGATACATAGTAGATGAACATGAAACAATAAATGTTGTATATAACGTCCACATATGTATATTGTAAAAGGGTTATCCAAAATTATTATCATTTGATTGATCTAGAGCGACTTTAAGGGCTTCATCTAAAAGTTTTATTGAAGGACAACTCATACATAAACAACTAATGGAGGTCAAAGACGAACCTCACTCTCAAATTACAGTTCATTAAGTTCCAGAATTATATTCTAATACTTGGAAATCTTATTCCATATATCTCCTCTCGCTAGGCCATAACACGTCTTACCTCTGTCCTCCTTACCTCGTCCATTCAATAGTAGTTGCGCAGAAGCATGGTAGCGTGTATAAATTGGACTACAATAAGTTGTAGAAATGAATCGATTCGTAAAATGTTCCGTAGTATTTTTTGAAATAAGAAAACAAAGTAAGGATCCTTACTAAAACTACAATAATATAACCCAAGGTTGCCAAAAATTGCCATAAAATGTCTTTCATCACCTTTTCTAAAATTCTAAATGTTTAAAAAATAAATGTTCACCCGTGCGAAGCCGAGACGGGCCGCTAGTGTTTATATATTCTTCTTAGACTGCAATTGGTCGCTTCGTAGAACTAATAGGAAGAAAAGTAATAAATCTTTTCAGCATCCTGAAAGAAATTATCTTATCAGCCATTTTAATAGCATAAATACTGATACGTTCTGTATTAACTTATCTAAATTAGATAAAAGGAAGCTTAGAGACACAATAAAACCCAGACGCCATCTTCCCGAAGATCTCCCCGTAAGCCCCCAAAGAATCTTGAGAATCCGCGCGAAATCTCCTTTTTGAAATTAACTCACTAAATTTTGCTACCGATTCAATTTTCTCAAGACGCCCGTCCATATTAATTTTGATGATAATAATTTTCAATTTGACCCTTAATGTTTGACCTGCTGTTTTTTTGGTTCGACCTGTAACGGTTATAACCTAAGAACTATTCAAAGATTCAATTCTATAGCCTATAGATTCATAGAGCGGACGTTGTTTTGGATGCGAGAATTCTACTAATTAATTACTTTGGTCATTAATCAGGTGTTATATTTTTATCAATGAATTAGGATAATGAATTATATTAATAGACATGTCTTTAAATAATAATAATAATAATTTATTTCATTTTATACTAAAATACTGATTGAAGAAGAAATCATATAATTATTTATTTATATTGACGTTATAGTAAATTTTAATTGTATTGAATTATTTGCACGCCATATACAATGTGTAAATATGTGATACTACTAACATTATTTTAAGACCTGTTACTAACCATATTTATGGCAATTAATAAATTTATATTTGGAATATTTACAACCAATTTTTACCCGCGGCTTCGTTCGCATTTAAGTCATTAAATAAGTATCAGAAATCATTTCAATAGAATCAATACGATAATACTGAAACTATAGTCAGTTGGAAACTATAGTAAAAAATAATTTATTCATTTTTTTATTAAAAAGTATCCTATGTTACTTCTAGTACATCCAAAAATATGTACAAAGTTTCATAATGATCGGTTAAATAGTTGTTGCGTGAAAACGTAACAAACAAACTCACATTCACATTTATAATATTAGTACGGATTATTTAATTATGACGTGGTGAGATATGTGCAAAATACGTCGAAGAAATAAGGAGGTCAAAAAACTCCTTCTAAATGGGACTACACATTTCTTGGCCAGCCTAAGCGGTGGTCCATTAAGGTCGAGCATTCTCGGCCATAAGTCATGTGTCCTAATCGGGTGGATCTCTTTAAACCGAAAGGCAAATATTTAGACCTAAATGGAGGTACGAGGCATTTCCTTTATTAATATTTGTCTTTCGAAAATCCTTTGCTGGAAAAATAACCTTTTTTTTATCTCCATATCATTTGTTTTTTGTTTTAAAGACACTGTGCGGCATTTGTTTTATTTTAAAAATACATTTAACAATTTTGTATCGATTTTAAGTAATTAAATTAAAATTAAAATTTGTTTTCATACCTTTATTGTTTACAGTTTTTCAATATTGACCTAAAATGCAGGCTTCTTTTAGAAAATTATATGTTTCATTAAAATTTCATGTCACGCTACAGATTTATTGTTTGCTAAATACCAATATTTCAGTTCATAACCAAGATAGACTTAACGTATAATGTATTTTAAATTAGTTATATAACATTAAGTGTTACAATTTTCACTTGTGTTCAAATATATTTTAACAAAAGCAGGTTTGAAGGCAGTTTATCACATGTTTCAATTTTAATTTAGAATTACATTACATTAAAAATCCAGTAAAACCTACCGCCATTGTAAATCTTCTAGGATACCGAACAGAAAGTAGGGGAGGCTTTAAAAATAATGAGATTGTGTCTTCCAACACAGACCACATATCCGGTTATCACATGCGTGTATAATATACTTTAATATCGTGTATTTAAAGGTCGATTTGCTGTGTAATTACATTTGTGGTTACAGTACTGCACCGAGTGTGACAATTTACATGAACTGAAAGCTTCTTTAACATTCGAAAAATACATGCATATTCTCACGTCATTTTCTCTTTGGGGTTGCCAGGAACAAAGGATTTTAATTTCCAACGATTCCTGTGCAATGATGTCTGATGGTATAGGATAGGAAAAATTTATACGTATTGTATTTGCCAATAGTTAGTTAGTTATTGTGTATGTTAGTGTACTTATATGCTTAGATACCAACTTTATTTATATTAATTGTATTTTCTTAAAGATGCTTAAAACTAAGAAAAGAACGTACCTACTAACATTATATTGTACTAGTTATCAGAGGCGGCTCGTCCTAAAGAGCGCTGGTGCAGTGTACTCCCACGAAAATTACAGAACTTATATTACAGCGGCGTAGATATAGGTAATATAATATACTATTGTATAGGCATAGTAGAATAGAATGAATGTAATGTAAGGATAGTATGTATTATGAAGAAATATAGATTACTTCTGTAATTTTCGTGGGAGTGCACTGCACCAGCGCTCTTTAGGACGAGCCGCCTCTGCAAGTTATGATTGGCGAGTTTTTTTGTGATTCCTTCTCGTCATATGCCTTTCTGAAATCTCGTAGATTCTGAGTTTAAAGGACCTATATTTTGAATAACTCACTCCGTCAAATAATATTATTGTGTTAATTCAATAAATTATCCATGAATAAAGATATATTATCTCATTAAAAGATTCAACTAATACCCTCTCATCTGGACGTCCATAAAACTGGGTACGTTTAGAACATTTGAGACTTTTTCAGCTCCTCGTTAGAAGCCCGAATCGTTCCCAAAATGGCATCGATTACACATTAATATAATGAAAATGGTTTTCAATTTCTTCTTTCGAGATCGCTTCGTCGAGTTTCTAAATTATTGCCTTTAAAAAACTTTTAGGTATTAACCTTTTTTTTTAGGATTATTTAGGCTTACTATTCTAGGGTTTAGTAGGTTCCTGTGTAGATTTCAATCCGCGAATTTGTGACCTCAAAAACACTACTGGTCATGTCCTCGTCGTGTTTCGTGAATAACATTAAAAAATCAATTTCATCCGAATTTAAAATTGTTCGTTCTGATATCAGCGATTGATAACAAAAATAGTGCTTTGTTGAAGTAGATCTTGAAATGACTGAAGATCAGGTTTTTAAGTAAAATTTAATGTCACTATTAAATTCCTTGATAAAAATTACAGATAATACGTATTATTAATTTTTTTCAGTCAGGATTACCATTTACCATATATGTAGTATTTTTGCAAATTGTTCAGTCATATACTTTAGGTCAGCGGTTCTCAAACTTTTTTGGCGGAGGAAAAAGTCTTAATATAATTTAAAAAACTGATTTATATGTATTTGTGAATAATCATATTGCAATGTAATATTACGTAATATTTAGTGTAACCTTATAATCTCCCTTTGGTAAGTATTTTTACAGTATTTTAGCCCTAGGGCTCCGCGGAACACACTTTGAGAATAGCTGCTTTAGGTATTTATAAACAAAAATTGTTGACTGCATGCTACTAATGATGATGGGTTTCTTCGAGAAACTTCGTGTCGCGACGTTGTACATTAAAACAATATACAGGTATATACAGGTTGCTCCAAACAATAATATTATATAAAGTTATTTTATAAATTAAAACAACTTCCATTTTAAGTTCGTTTAAAGTAAAATATCACCGTATCCTATTAGCATAGATAAAACTACAAAATTGCAATTTAAAGTTATTATTGTGCATAGTTTGTTTATGTAGATCAGCGGTTCTCAAACTTTTTTGGCGAAGGAAAAAGCCTTAATATAATTATAAAAAACTGATTTATATGTATTTATGAATAATCATATTGCAATGTAATATTACGTAATATTTAGTTGGAATATTTAGATGTAACCTTATAATCTCCCTTTGGTAGATATTATTTGCAGTATTCTAGCCGCTGAACACAACTTTGAGAATGGCTGGTGTAAATTCTTCACCGTTGTATTAAATATCACAGAAACTATTGAGAATAGAGATGAAGAACTATATTTTAAACCTATTTTTAAAAAAGGAACAAAAATGACCAAATTGTTAGTTTCAACTGTGCTAACAGGACCCGGTGATCTCTTAATAATATCTTAATAATACATATAGCTTACAGATAAATCAATACAAAAAATAAAATTAATAAAAAAAATTATAACAACCTGTATATACGTAAAAGTGAACCTATAGGTAGATATATGAAAAAGCAAACGGCTCAATGGTTTGGAATGATACATGGTGCGCTTAAAGCATATAAATTATATAAAAATCACCGAAGATTTATCATAAAAAATCGTAAAGGTTACGTAACTGAAACACATAAATGTTATTTAGTTTACGAGACATGCTTTATTTATTGAAATACATAAACTGAGTATTGCTTTTTTACGTATTTAATAGCTAATTCAGCTGTTCTCAAAGTGTGTTCCGCGGAACCCTAGGGCTAAAATACTGCAAAAAATACCTACCAAAGCGAGATTATAAGGTTACATCTAAATATTCCAACTAAATATTACGTAATATTACATTGCAATATGATTATTCATAAATACATATAAATCAGTTTTTTATAATTATATTAAGGCTTTTTCCTTCGCCAAAAAAGTTTGAGAACCACTGATCTAATTCATTGTATTTTTTGATAAAAATCATTACTTTAAAGTCAATGTGATTTTCATTATAATTACAAAAAAATCGCAGTGATAAATCATCATCATTTAAATATTATTTGTCAATAATTTTATAACTGACTTGAAATAAATATTCTAATCTCAGAAGTCCCTTTAACCATGCCGACATAGATTGAAACGCGGATTTAAAAAATAAATTAAAAACATAAATAACCTGTGCAGTTATTTTGACCTGTAAAATAACGTCAGCGCTGCGTTACGCAATATACCAACTGAAAAATGCATTTTACATAACCCACTGCAGCTCACTGAAAATTGTTTATCAAAAAACACCGAACGTGAAAATTTGCAACTTTTTTAACTCGCCGACTAACAAAATAAAAGGAAATATATTGAATTTATTACAGAAATCTTTTTTGGGATTCCTACTTGTATTAATAAAAGTTAAATTTATTTTTTATAGACTTTCTCAAACTGAATTGTAACTAATTTTATTTAGAACACGAATAGTGATTATTTACTGGAGCTCGTCATTTTATAATGGAATGTGAGTTTGTTTGTTACGTTTTCACGCAACAACTACTTAACCGATCATCATGAAACTTTGTACACATATTTTTGGAGGTACTACAAGTAACATAGTTTACTTTTTATTTAAAAAATAAATTATTTTTTACTATAGTTTCCAATTGACTACTATAGTTTCAGCTGTTTAGAATCATATTGATTCATTCCTATTGAAATGATCTCTGATACTTGTTTAATGACTTAAATGCGAGCGAATCCGCGGGTAAAAGCTAGTAATTTTATAAATTTGAATGAATACTATTGCAATTTTTAATATAAAATTAATATTAATATATTTATAGTAATCTGAAAAAAATACATAACTCGATTTTCTTTACAAAGTCGAAACTCATATTGAAATCTAATCGAGTTTCAAAAGTGCGTTCCCAAAACAAGATTATATTCACAGTGTTGTCAATAAACATATTCTCACATTTTACAGCTGTTTGATTTGTTAGTGTGAGATAACGACAAAAATTTTATTGTTTGCGCCAATAAATTCCAATGTTTTTCCGCACTCCACATGATTGGTGCCATTGCTTAAATAAAACTTGATTGATAACCTCTGCAACGGAATTGCCATTATTAAAGCACGTTTAACGATTAATATATACTACATAGCTATACATTATAGAAATGCTATCACGCAACACAAGATGGTTGCCGGCTGGCGCGAGAGACGCGTACTTATAGAAGAAAACGTATACCAGGAATGTGTCAAATATATAGTATATATTTTTAAAACTATATATTACATCGATATCGTAATATATTTAGAACAAAACTGAAATTATATGCTGATCCAAAACATAATATATTAAAAGTAGTTGACATTAAATCATTTTTAACCTAATAACACTAAAGAGTAGCACATGTATGGTTGTAACCCGCAAACGCAATCGACCAATGAGCTTGGATCGCAGCCGTGACGTCATCCTAATACTAAATTCATTTAACTCCATTCTCATCCGATAGATGGCTATACTTTAACGCGCTGTCAAATGCGTAATCTGATAGAAATATCTAGTAACGTTATTAACCATGTTCAATGATTAATTAACGTATTTTCCGGCTTTAAGCACATTATATTACAATGGAACTTACTATGACCGTTTGTTTCAAAGCAAAATACACAAACATTTTTTTATAACTACTTAATTATTTGAGTGACATTTGAGTATACGGACATCAGTCACAATTATTCTGAATCACGTGTTCATGAACCATATCAGGCGGAGTTGGGTCACGTGACAGAGAATACAAAAGCTACGTTCATAGTACACCTTCCATATCGTCTCATTAATTTAGTACGTAATGCGTTTTGTTCGCATACATGGGTGGATTTGTATAGAATGATGCGGATTGCAACTCTGTTTGATGTACATTGACAGCTCTTTATAGCGGGCATGATTAACTTCCTAACAAAAGGCTGTGATGGATGCATTGTATGTATTATGGTTTTTTTTTGCTTATTGGTATTTTTTTTATTCATTTTCAAAGAATACTAGCATCATAGGGACATCTATTACAGCCAGTTTGATTATATAGGTACCTACTTTTAAATTTTACAATGAATATCCAATTATTTCTAAATATATTTGATAATGTTTCCGTGAGATATTTTCTTCTAATAGACTATTGACCTCATTAATTCGAATAAACAATAGGTTCTAAATTTGAAATAATTTGATTTCCGGTTCAGAATTATTAAGACTTCTTTACTCATTATTAGATAAAATAATAATTACACGTACAGTCGACAATCTTCAAATGGATACAGATTGGACTTTGGACTGGAAGTAACAATCATTAGAAAGGGACCAGTTGAGACATGTGTGAAAGAGATGAAGATATCTCCTTTGCCGTTCACGATACTGCGATCGATTCTCTTTCTATCGCTTGCATACCTACAAAAACTGTATCCATTTGAAAATCGCTGTGTACATCAAAACATTAGTACACTAAAGTAAAAATACATTTAAATAGCTATGTTTCATCCAGTCTTTGAGTGTTTTTCAGTGGTGCTTGTCTGTGTGAAGTCGCTTTCTTGAGGAGGAACTAGACTTGATGTAGTGACAACGTTCAGGTCAAGTATATTCACGACGAAAAGCCTTAGAGATCATATCCTTAAATGTGATTTACGTTGTATTTATCTGGTTTGTTTACTTCTATAAAACATGATTTCCATTTTACAATTCAATGGATGACGTGCAAATTATATTATTAATCTAATTTAACGAATGAAGCAATGTACTACGGCTTTTCAGAATTTAGTGTCGAATTTTCCCGGTTTATTTTGTTTATGTGCAGTGAGTAAAACCGCGATCCGGATAACCCGGTCGTGTTCGTAGCACTCCAATCAGTGGAATGTGATGTTAATTTATAGCTAGCTATCTGGTAAATGGCAGATTTTTAGTCGATTTTTAGCGAAAAAACATGTTTTTTTAACGACGAATAAATGTACGTCTATTTATTAATTTTTTAAATATTAAATTACATTTATTTATTATAAGAAAATAATATAATTGGTTTTACTTTATCAAACTGCTATAGCGACATCTATTAAATTGGTTTTGAACTATAATCTATTCCTCAAATAGTGGATAATTACGTAGTTCTTAGTAATTTAACTAGATGGCGCTGATAAAAATGATTCTCAAAACCAATATATTTAATTAAATATTTAAAAGGTATTACTTTTGTTTCAATACTTTAATTTATATAAAATAGTATTTTTGCAAACTATAATCTAAAATAGATATATACAATTGTGTGTTATGAAAATAAAATTCCCAAACCAAATTCAAAAATATTGACAAATAAAGAAAATTATATCTACAGCGTCAATCCATTGACTTATTTATGCATTTTAATTATTAATAGCTAGTAATAAAGCAATAAAACACAATGTTTATTTAATTCTATTCTTAAACTATATTATAACGAACATTAATGAGATAGTAGGCAGTCAAAGCAGATAACTAGAAAGCAATTATTAATAATAATTATTGTTTGAATCTAGAGTTCGTCGACGCGACCTATTAGGCCTGCAGATGTGCGCAACCTTTGGTAACGCTTTCCATACAACTTAACCTACATTTAAGGTTAGTCGTCTTTCGTCTTTAATAAGGAAGGCTTTATGTAACTTACCCCTTTATTTTAAGATAAGGCAGAGTGGTCTACTAAAAATGAACTTTATATATATTATAAGCAGCACATTTCTAATTTCCGTCTCCGTAAAACGAGTCGTTGTTTCATCGGGATTGGCATAAAGTCATATAATAAACTGCCAGATGATATTAGTAGCCTCCCTCTTTATCGGTTCAAGAAAATCATAAAAAGCAAACTTATTCAAAAATCATATTACATGTTAGATGAATTTTTTTGTTTACCCATAGGTATATTATAGTATGACAATGTCCCTATACAGCAGCTAAATCAAATTGATAAATTTATTTCATTTATATTTACATTTATAATTGCATTTGTATTGACGAGTAAGTGTTCTATTGGAGCCTAATTACTAAAAGTAAATAAATAAAAAACGTTGTAATTGTATAAAAAATAATTATTATATTGTAGGTATTGGAAATAGCTACTCGGATATGACTATGGTAGTCTATGGTCATGTCTATGGTGATTCGTCTGTTCCCTTTAGGTGCTTATTGTGTGTAAAATATAATTGGATTGAAAAAAAAATTGTTTCATTCCACTGGCCACACTTCACATCAGTAGGTTTTTTCTTAGGTATATTTTTTTCTACCTATTATTCTAAATAGTTATCATAAAACCCAGTCCTTTTAAAATCCCATACATTGTGAGCAACAGTAAAACATTAATCATTTTGACATTGTAAATAATTGAAGGAATTATACAATTTGTAATCCATACATCTGAACTTGAACTTAAAAGAAAAGTTGAATACATCTGCCTTTACGCAGAAAATGCAAAGGTCGTCAATAGTATAGACATTGTTTTGATTAAACTTCAGTTTAACAGCGCGTGCGCAGTTTATCGGACGCGTGTTTGGCGATTGTAGAAATATCGTTTTAGATGAGTTAATTTATTACAATTATAATGACATTTAGTAACTAAATTTATTTATACGACTAAGTTTATTATAAATTAAAAACAAATGAAATTTAATTATGAACGTATAAAAAAATGTAATTAATTTTTAATTATATTAACATTTAATAATGAAGTTGTTACTATTATTTATTTTATTTGTTTTCGTCGAGTGTACTTCGAAAAATATCAGTTTATTTGAACGCGATACTGAGAGGTAATTATTATTTTTTTGATAAATCTCAGATGGCGTTCAAAAGCAGGGAAAGTAAGGCTATCCATTCTGTCTACGTCAGAGGGCTACAGGCAATATATATAAACATTAAAATATATTTCTAACAATTATATACCCTCATTAGACTTTAGTATTTGCGCAGTTGAATACAGATTTGTATAAAAAAGAATTTACTATAAGTATAATAAGGCAAGATACACGATAACTGTAAATCTTTGGACGTAAATAATCCACAAAAACAATTTTAAATTAGCTAATAACTGCGTGGATAAAATTACTAATTATATTTCTCGAAGACGATGTGTTTTTTTTTTTAAATTTTGTTTATTAACATGAAGCGTGCAGAGAATAATGTGTCTTTTTTCCTACTTTGTAACGGAAATAAATGGATACAGATTGGACTTTGGACTGGAAACAATCGTTAGAAAGGGATATATCTTATCGTGTCGAAGTTGAGTCATGTGTGAAAGGGATGCAGATATTTTCTTTTCCATTATATTTTTCTATCGCTTATATACCTACAAAAACTGTATCCATTTGAAAATCGCGCTGTGTACGTAATGGATTTACGGTTGCCAAACTATGAGCGAATGTTGAGTAGGCCCTCAAATGTAATATTCATACATATTGGTAACTCTGATATATATATATATATTTTATTTCACTCCAATTAGATCAAATAAGACGTAGTTCCGCGACTCGCTACTAGTGAATCTTTAAGCATTACTAATATTAGTACTCCTATTTTTCTAAGGCAACCAAGAGAGAATTTTTAGATGAGTTGGGTACAAGTTATATTTGGGAACCACTGTACTTTATCGTTATAAAGTAAATAAACAGAGCCTGGTTGTAGTAACTTAACATTTACCTGGTTTTTATTATATTTTACACAATTATGTATTATTACAAAAAATTATATAAATATTGTTTGCCAGTTCTTCCCAATGTTCGGACCAGAACAATATATTTCTGGTCCCGGGAGTACTGTCATCGGGAAACACCAATCGTGGTTGTTTATCACGATTTGGGGCAGCAGCGCGAGGTGCAGCTCGTCTCCAGGTGTTGATGCCTGATGCTGGAAGTTTTTCCTCAGTTGTCGATTTGCAAGCAGGTCAGACATCGTTATTTGTTTTGAAATGTTTAAAGAAAATATTGATTTTTATTTGTATTTTCAGGAGATGGCGGTTGCGTTGCCTTTTTAGTGCCTTCAAGTGTTAAACATAAACTAGAATTACACGTATATGTTAGGTAAGGTTCATTCCTATTGTGAGTACAAACAAACTAAGCACAATAACAAGTTCAGATTCATTGTTCCTATTCAAGGTATGCAGAATCGAACTGTACGTGGATAAACAAGATGACAGTGCGCGTGTTAGGCACAAGAGTGTTTATTATACAGACCGAGAGACCTAGGTACAGACCGGGCGAGACTGTCAGATTACGCATATTGCAACTACGACAGGATTTAACTCCATCCTCTTTGCCTGTAAGTGTTTAAGCGCTCTGTTGACGATCGCAACCTCTTCAGTGGTGTAGCTACTAAGGGGCTAGACGGGGCGGTCCCTCGGACTCTGACGTACAAACTATAAATTGAACCAGTGAAACAAAAACATTCGGAATATAAATAAACCAGATTCCAGGAACGCGACGTTAATAATGACAACTTATTTAAAAAATACAGGGGAATTCCCAACAAGTCTCAAACATCTTTGTTGAAACTTCCCTGTTGGCGCCCTAGTTTATTTTTTGCCCCAGGGCCTTTGGTTACTTAGCTACGCCACGGAACCTCTTTTTGATATTTTAAGACAATTGCCGACTTTTAAACAATTAAGCTCACACTTCACAAGCCGGCATAGCGAGAGCGACTCTTATCTACTGACATTTATTCTTGCTTACATATAGTACTTTAGCTTAGAGTGGAGCGGAGTGTGGTCATATGCTAGGCTACTATAAAAAGTGTTATTTCAAAATAGGAATAAATTGACGGAACAAAACGTTTTTTGTTCCGCCGGATGTTGTATTGTGTTGTTATAAAACAGTTATTGTTATTAGAACGCGGAATAATAGTATTTAAGTTCTAACTTATAAAATACTAGCTGTTGCCAGCGACTTCGTTCGCGTAGTAATGTAGATGTAAAGTACTATGAAGTTTAATGATGTTTCACATTTCAGTTAACAGAAAATGCCTATCACACCCCTGTCTACTAACTACCCCTTTGCCAATTTTTTCCTGTAATTTATATAGCCTATATTGATCAGTGATAATGTAGCATTCAAATGGTGAAATAATTATTGAAATCGGTCCAGTAGTTTTTGAGCCACTTCCTTACAAACATACAAATCTTTATAATATTAGTATACAAAAAATTAAGCTTATTTAAAATGCATATCGTCTCGTTCTGTTAATATGGTAGGATCTACAAAAGTGCAATTTTTTTTTTTTCATGAGATGCAGAATTATATTTTAACAAAAAAAAAACAAGATTGTCAAAATGTTACTTTCGACTATTTTAATAGGACGCGTTGATATAATTGATAATTATAGTTTTTTAAATACATTAGTAAATATATAAGACTCTGATCAATATATATTTTTTAATTATTTTTTTGTTGTTAAAAAAATAGACTGTTTTGTTTTTCAACAAGACTTTGACTTCTAACATTTAATTCGACGTAATTTTTAAACCGGGCTGCTCTTTGCATAAACTACGTCGATGTATCCCAAAACGAACACCTTTTTAATTACTTCTTACAATATAAATGACGTCTGAAGTTATTTGCAAACTTTTAAGTAATTTAAAAGTCTTAATGCGGCTTAACCCGATGTCTTGATAGCCCGTCCGTCATCATGCTAATAGCGAAATGGCTGATTAAAAAATGGCTATTTGTTTTTTAAATTGATATAATCCTAGTATGATAAATAAACCTGTTTGCCTGGTGCCACACTGACACGAATATTCTGCACGTTAAAAAAGTCCCTGAGAAAGGTCAGAATTAACGGGTTACGCATTGCGTTCGCTGAGAAAAGGGACCTTTATATGTAACTTCAATTTTTTAAAAATTTTATTAACTACAATTTAAAAATGAAAATCTAGCCATTTATTTATTTTTAGATAAATAATTTAAGCATTTCAAATATTTATACGTACCTTTTTAAGTACACACGGCGATTTTCAAATGGATACAGTTTTTGTAGGTATATATAAGCAATGGAAAGAGAAACGATCGCGGTGTCGTGAACGGCAAAGGGGGATATCTGCATCCCTTTCACGCATGCCTCAACTTCGACACGATAAGAATATAGTTACCTCTTTCTAATAATTGTTTCTTCCAGTCCAAAGTCCAATCTGTATCCATTTGAAGATTGTACTTTGTGCTCCCCCAATAGGGGCCACTTTTACCACTAACCGTATATTCGTAACCGGTTGGCTCGACCGACACAGTTTAGAGATGAGTACTGAACAAAGCCGTTATTCATTTCGTATTATTTATCAATGTAATACAATTAAAGTATTATTTTTATCATAAACATAAGTACATAACAAATATAAAAACAAGTTATGAATATGAAAAATAATTTATTAGCATAGGCACTACAGGATTGCGCTTGTTTGGTCTACAATGGCTTCTGAAAGGCGTATGACCACAAGAAACTCGTAATTTAAAAAATCCATTGTTTTTTTATATTGTTAGTGAACAGTGTTTTACTAGCAATACTAATGTATTTAAAAAACAATTTTTATTCCGTTTTCAATGACTTCTTTTAGCTATTGTAAACGTAATTATGTATATTTTTGTGAGGGTTTTCATTCGCAAAGATTTATAACTAATTTTATGCAGTTTATGTAAAATTGGGTCGTAACTGACAGTAGATATAATTTAGTCCAATTTGTATAATTAAAAAAAAAAGAGCCGTCACGGGACGCCTGGCAGATGTGAAACATCGAATTTATTCAAGTCATATGCGTAGACTAAAAGACAAGATTACAACAGGAACTAATTATTGCTTAATGAAAAAATTAAATACTATGGATTTTTTTACAGAAAATGATAACTATTTATTTAAGAAACATTTATTTATATTAAATACAAAAATTAAAAATTCGAAAACTTCTTAAATGATATAGATTTCAGAAATAACTCGATAAAATATACTCGTCGCCACACTGTACACTCTACTATATATAGACTGTATATATACTTTAGTATAGCGTCGCCACGCCAACGATCCGGTTTATACCCGCGCCAATAGATGTTTCACATCAAAAATAAACACTAAATTTTTATCATCAATAATATATGATCAAAGATCTGGAATCTCTATGTCGGTCGTCTGTAGTTAAAGAAACATTCAAAAACTAATAGGCTTATTGGTTTTAGATTGAAGAAGTGTGGCTAGAAGCAGCGCCCGGTGTTTGGGGCGATGGGACAAGGATGGTCGAGTGGACTAAGGTTCGCACCCGGTTGGGCATAGCTCAGTTGCATTATAACATCGACAAACAGGCGGCCATTGGCGAATGGACTGTACACGTCGTGGCTTCAGATGGAACACGGGTAATATATTAAATTAAACGGTCGATATAAGGACAAACTCCTTAAAACGTTGAAATCGCTTGGTTTATCTTGTTATCCATACAATGATAGATTCCAGTGGGCTTATCACGAATTTAGTCTGGCTTTCGAATCGAGCTGTCACAAGTAAAACGGATCCGTTAGCAATCGGGATCATGATTTTTTACTAACGACTAACGAGCACCAGCAATCTATCAAATGAACGAAAGATCGAGACGTTCGAAAATTAACAAAAAGTATCTAAAATATTGTAGTTCCAAATCCGCACGCGGTGGCGCTGCTCAAATTACCATACAAATCGCTTGAAGCGAATTCGGTTCGAAAGCCAGACTAAAATTCGTGATAAGCCCACTGGTAACATTACTCTAAACTATCGTTTCTCAACCATTTTTATGTCGTGACCCACAAAAAAGCCAAAAACACATTATTACATCTTAATATTTAGTTTTATAACACTACACTAAAATTCATTCCTTTAATAAACGAATCTTTTGTACCTATATGTAGTTTGTATTTATTATTTTTTAAGACTGCGACCCCCTTTAAAAACAAACTCGACCCCCCGCTTGAGAAACGATACTCTAAAAAGTACTTTCTAAGTTACAGAAATTAATAAGAACTGCAGCTGTGTACGTTCTTTATACTTTATTGGTATATACATATGTGTTATAATAGTAAAATAAAATAGAGTTTTCTTCTGTCCGTTTAACAACTCTTAATAACTCGAAATGCGTAAAATGCTTACCTGTAAAAAGGCCTGTAAAAAGAAATTACATTCAAGCCTAGATTATCTGATATCAAAACTTTAAACGTCACTCAGTCATACGAAACAAAATAGACCAATCACGCGCTTGAAAAATTGTTGACGTGATTTTTGACCAATAATAATCCAGTGCAACTGTCTACTGTCACCTAGCTGTCATTACGTTCTGTTACACGCATTTATAAGAAATCATTTCAATCGTTACTTATTAGTACATAAATAATAGAAAGAAAAATGCAAATTAATATTTAATCTGAATATTTGATATATAAGTATATTCAACATATTACTATTTTATTTTGATTACTGTCGTGTTTAAAAATTTATTATTTATTAGTAAATAATAGTTACTGCATAAAATTGAATAAAATACATTTAAGTAATGATCTACTAATCACAGATCAAACTTCACTGAAGCCTTATCTCTGTATACGAGCCTAAGTATTGCTATATAGAGATTTTTAAAAACGCAATATGTTATATTTTTAACGTCTGTTTCATAGGATCATGCAAATTTCTGGGTTGGCGATTATGATCTGCCAACGTTTCAGCTGACAGTGCGTCATTCGACAAAAATTCTACTAAAAAGCGAGAGACTTGTTTGGACTGTGTGCGTTAGGTTCGTATTGTTTATATCTATACCAGTGATTCTCAACCTTTTTTTTTGTCGCTTTACAGCACAAAAACAACAAAGGTTTAAGACATTTATTTGCTCAAAAAGAATTATAAAAAATTCACTGAATTGAGATAAAAAAAAATTATAACTATAAATAAACATAACGTACGTAGAATATTGACAACACCATCACAAGGCACTCAAACCCATTATATGTTTTTTCAATTCATATTTAAATTTAATAATATTTCTAATATTAGTTATATTAATTGGTAATTCATTATAAAACTGCGCTCCTTCCACCATAACACTTCTTTTTCCATAGCTTGTTAATAATGAGAAATTTGGACTTGATACATTTCTATTTGGAGGTAGTGGTTGAGAATTGTACTAAGTGTTCTGGAACTCAGATATCCATGGGGTGAGGCAGTGGAAGGCTTGCTAGTAATACGTCTGCGTGGTGCTGGTGGGGCGGCCAATGAGTCGGGTGTACGAACCGTCGTAAGAACAAGGGCGCCTAGAGCTTGTCACAGACACGCGGTGGCTGCCAGAAGAGTGGGCCTGAACGCGCTTTCACCCCCGCATGTCATCGTTGCTCATTTCTCATTTCAAGTAAGTTTTCAATAATTGGTTGTTTCAGGCGTTACTTTGCGGAAATCCATATTAAAGGAAATTATTTTGCTTATAATTCCCGCTACATTAGGTCGATGAAGGAAAATAATCTCCACCAACATTCAATAACTTGCACAGCGAAAAATCAGTCGTTGAAGCGAAGTTTTCAGTTATTAGAACTAATATTTTATTCACAATTTTGGAGATGTCATACTTGATTTCAGGAAGATGGCACGCGTATTTGGCAAAACACATCTGTTGTGTCGGAAGTTGTTAAGGAGGCGGTCACACTGGACTTTATGGCGAATCATAAAACTGTCTTATCACCAGGATTACCATATAAATTGAAGGTATTTGCACACACATACACTACGACCAATGCATAAGCATACCATCTAGGTCACTTTGCCTGGTGGTATTAACCCAGAACCAAAAACTAGACTATTAACTATGATCTTTATTTATTACTAGCTTTTGTCCGCATTTAATTCATTAAATAAGTATCAGAGATCATTTCAATACAAATATATCAATATGATTCCAAACAGCTGAAACTATAGTCAGTTGGAAACTATAATAAAAAATATATTTATTTTTTTAAAGAAAAAGCATCCTTTGTTACTTCTAGTACCTCCAAAAATATGTGTACAAAGTTTAATTATGATTGGTTAAGTAGTTGTTGCGTGAAAACGTAACAAACAAACTCACATTCACATTTATAATATTAGTAGGGATAATATTGTACAGGCTCTGATTGGCTAGTTTCTTGTGATTTCATCTCGTCATATGCCTTTCCGAAATTACGATAGATTCTGTCCTGTGCCCTATCAAGATTTTTTCTATTTTGGTTTAACATTGATGATCGGTTTACTGATTATTATGTATTAATTAAAATATATTTCTAGGTGAAGGCAATAAGATATGACGATAAGCCGAACATAAACATAAACATCACTATATGCCGCCAACCGACAAACAGTCCCAGTGATCCTCAAACTGTGACGTATAAGAACAAGAGGCTGGTCAATGGCTCTCAAACTTGTGAGAATAGTACCACTGACGGTCGAGGAGTAGCTAAGATGTCGTTCACTGTTTCATTTTACGAGTCATACAAGTTTTATAATTTTGAGGTTAGTTTAAAAAAAAAACGACAAATACAATTAGGTTGTCGATAGCGAGTTACGACACTACCCTCTCGCGAGGGCAAAGTATCGACACGCAATTCGACACCGGGTCCTTATGTACGATTTTGGTCCAGATTGTAACCATTTGATCAAGTTGGTTCCAATCTGGGAACACAAAACGTACCAGGACCTCTAATCGCTAGAGTCCAGGCGCGGGATGTCTCCCACAAAAAATCAGAAATGCTGCTTTGGTTGGCAGGTTCACCTAAATATACCCCCAGTTGTATTAGACTATTATATCCTGACGGCGCCAAACGGGGAGACGTTCTTAAACAACAGTGGCGACATCTAGTATGGGATAAAGGAACTATTTGCATGATTAGGGGTTGTTAATGCCTGAAATTTTCGTTTCTTCTATAGTTTTCAGAGTGATATTTCTATAGATAACAGAATATAATACAATATATTTTGAGTAATTTGTAAATTATTAATTGTGATTATTTTTTTCAACAGGCAATGATACCGAATGAGACGTCATCAAAAATACACCTCCAACTCCCGATTACGGGGAAGGGTCCCCGAGCGACTTTGGGTGCTGTTACAACCGATGCAAAGTCGAAAACTCTAATACCTTTGTATTTGGCCATGCGGACAGATACGTCGATTACTGTACATTTTCTTGTGAGTACTTTACTTGATTTAAACAATGCGTTTAAAGTAGTTAAACTAAGGTTGTACCTACTTGTTATTAGTCTATACTACAAGCCAGCCATTCTCAAAGTGTGTTCCGCGGAACCCTAGGGCTAAAATACTGCAAAAAATACCTACCAAAGGGAGATTATAAGGTTACATCTAAATATTACGTAATATTACATTGCAATATGATTATTCATAAATACATATAAATCAGTTTTTTATAATTATATTAAGGCTTTTTCCGTCGCCAAAAAAGTTTGAGAACCGCTGGTACAAGCTATTCTGATTTGGAATAATAAATAAATATATATCCTTTAGTCAACATAAAGGCTAAGTCAAGATTGTATGATGGTCCAACAATCATACTGAGCGGTTTATAGGGAATTTTGGGAGCAAATTTGATTCGTGTTAGATTTTGGATATGTTCTGATAATTGTATATATTCTGGTATTTATATATATTTTTTATATTCTAACAGTTTTTTTTATATATTATATTTATCTCTATTATGTTTCTATCATACATCTAGTTTAGTAAGTGGGGTACCCAGTAGGACAGGTTTTCGAACCTAGTACAGGGGCCCTTGCTATTTTTATGTACTGAAATTCTTTATTAATAAATTATTTTTGTATTTATCTAATTGAAAACCCTACAAAATTTCATTAATACATTATTATAAAAATGACTTCTACTATTACAAATCGAATAAAATTTTAATTATAGGATAGAACAAGCTCAAATTAATTGAAAACAGTGTTAGTTTTATTAACTAACAAAATACTACTGAAAAATACAATTTAGATATTATGACAATTATAACTAAAATTTAAAGTAAACAAACACACAATATTAATAAGTAATATGAAAAATCAGTGACTATGGCACTATAATAAAAAGGCAATTATTTATGAAATGAAATGAAATGAAATGAAAATCGTTTATTAGCATAGGCACTAAAGGCGTGCACTTGCTCATCGTTAGACTCTATCGTGACTTCGGGAAGGCGTATGACGAGAAGAATATCACAAGAAACTCGTCAATCATAGCCTGTACATAAAGTAATAATAATAAAAAAAAAACTGAATTTTGATTCAGAAAAAAAAAGTGAATAACAATTTATAAATCATATTACACAGCGGTTACAATAAATGTCAAATTAATAACATATATGTATATAAAATACATGTATATGTCCAATAAGATGTATATAAAAATATTTTAAAAAAATTAAATAAAAAAATATATAGCTACCTATACAACATTAAAAAAAAACAAAAATACAGTAAAAAAAAAAATCCTTCTAGTAAGCCAACAGTAAGTCAAGCTCAAACACTAGTTTAACCACGCATTTCCATCGCTCATATAATCAATAATTCTGTAATAAGCCTTTTTAATTAGCGTCTGCTTTACAATCTTTTTCAGAGCAGGAGTGGGCAGACTTGTTAAGTCATTGGGCAATTTGTTATACATTCTGATCCCCACTCCTATAAACGATTTTAGTAATTAAAGTTTGATTAACTGATTTTAAGAGTTTTTTAGATAATAACCCGCGGCAGTATGATCTACAGATGGGGCGCTACCACCCAATGCCCCACTTCAAACACGACTGCCGATCCCCATTATGCCCATAAAAGGACTTATTGCAATAACAACTATTATAACACTGGCCAGAATTATGGTAAGGGAATAGTGGGCTTATCACGAATTTTAGTCTGGCTTTCGAACCGAGTTCGCTTCAAGCGATTTGTATGGAAATTTGAGCACCGCCACCGCGTGCGGATTTGGAACTACAATATTTTAGATACTTTTTGTTAATTTTCGAATGTCTCGATCTTTCGTTCATTCGATAGATTGCTGGTGCTCGTTAGTCGTTAGTAAAAATTCATGATCCCGATTGCTAACGGATCCGTTTTACTTGTGACAGCTCGATTCGAAAGCCAGACTAAATTCGTGATAAGCCCACTGTTTTATCTCCCAAATATGACGTGACATTTTTGTTTCATATTTTTTAATAGTTTCAGACATAAAGAATACAAATTTGTTAAGAATAATGATACCAATAAAAATAACCCACCAGATGTGTCCTGATAGCCATTTGGTTGCGTATTTCTACCAAAATGACGAATTGGTGAGTGCTACCAAACATCTGGAAGTTGAAGATTGTTTCGCTAATAAGGTAAGATACACACACACGCATTATAATTATTTATAATATTACGACGTAAAATAATATATTGGACGATATTTCTTTATTTATAAAGCCTACTTACAAAATTATATTAGAATTACATATTATAAAAGGGACTACTGTTATACAAACTAAATGAAGTTTTAATTATAGGATAGGACGGTATGCTTAAGTTGATAAATGGATAGATAACACTTCTAATAAAATTACAAAAATACATAGTTTAAATGTTACATAATAATAGATAAATTTAAAAAAAAAAAAAAACAAAAACAAAACATTCATAAAAACAAAAATTAAATTTCGTCACTAATCAAAATTTTAAAAGATATATTTCACACGAACCCTTTCGACTCTTGTATGTAGTCATAATCTACAGAGATTTCAGAAAGACATATGACCAGAAACAGCATAGCCTGTACAATATAATGTTAGTATTAGTAATGAAAATTAAAATGAAATGAAATACATTTATTAGCATAGGCACTAAAAGCGTGCACTTGCTCATCGTTAGACTCTACCGTGACTTCGGAAAGGCGTATAACGAGAAGAATACCACAAGAAACTCATAGCCTGTACATAAAATAATAATAAAAAAAACTGAATTTTAATTCAGAAAAATGTACATTCATAAATCAGATTGCACAGTAGTTAGAAAGTAGTCAAGTAATAATAATAATAACTCTTTATTGCACAAAATTTAAAGAAGAACAGAACAGAAGAAAAAAAACAAAAGGCGGCCTTATCACTAAGCTGTGACAGTACATGTCAACTACATTCTTGCTTAACTGTAAATTAAAATATCAATTCCGTGTATCTTTTATTTCCAGGCAGAAATAACCTGGATGACTCGTCAGGTGGCACCTAAATCAGTAGCTAGTTTAATAGTAACTACATCAGTGCCCTCTCTATGCGCGATCTCCTCGCTAGATGTCGCTGTAAAGTCACATGTCAATGTCAAACAGATGCTTGTGGAAAAATTAAGAAAAAATATAGCTGATTTTAGGAATATCACTACTTATGATGCTATTTGCAATTTAGGTAAGTCTTCAATTAACTCAGGAAAGTGGTACTGTTTGTTATCGTCCTGGGTTTTATATGCTTGTGTTGTTCTGGTCTTGTTACCTAGAGTATTGTATGTATTTATTTTACTATTCCGCAAATAGAGTCAATGCGAACCTATCGGTGACACACGGAATTAAAACAGTTTTGTAGGTATATAAGCGATAGAAAGAGAAACGTACACGGTGTCATAAACGGCAAAACAGATATCTGCATCCCTTTCACACATGCCTCGATTTCGACACGATAATAATATAGTTATCCCTTTCTAATGATTGTTTCTTCCAGTCCAAACTCAAATCTGTATCCATTTGAAGATTGTGTATTAATAAAATTGTTAACAGTAGGGGAAGTCCGGGCAAGACGCATGTATTAAGGGAAAGTGTAAATAAAACAACAACCTGATAATCAATACAGTAATACCCCGCTTTACGCGACCCCGTTATGCGCTGTTTCACTATAACGCGAAATTCAAATTTCGCGCCCAATTGCCCCGCATTATGCGAAAGAGTGCGTATAAACATAATGTAGTCATCAACTTCTCTATGGTCGCAGGAATTTCAGTTTTTTCCGGAACGTATCCCTCGCGTAAAGCGGGGCATTACTGTAGAACTATTTGTACTTTGGTCAATCATCTTTGGAAAATAACAATTAAAATTAAGACACTTCTATAAAAATAATAACCTAACAGTACCTATATCTGTCTCTTTAGAATACTTAATATTTTTTTTTTAATTTATATCACAGAAAACAGCGACCAATCTCCATCGATAGTCCGTCATTTATCATCAGCTGGCATCAGGACTACAAGAGGTGCTGATGTCACCATGGGATGTTCTGGAAAAGTGTTACAGCCAGAGCCGCTCACAACTCCAGCTAGAATCGAGTTTGACGAGGCATGTCCGGTTTTAATTCTGTTTTAACTAAAACTGAAATTAAAGTGAATATATGCTACTAAAATACTCCTTGAATAATTTCCTTAAAATATCGGATGCTAATTTTTCAGTATATACTTTAAACTTGTAAAGGGTGGGGCACGGAAACCTCCCACATTTCAAAAGGCATGGTAAAATAAAACTATATATATATAAATACGACGACACTGCGATTTTTTTTAAATGTGGGAAGTTCCCGAGCCCCAACTTCTATTTATGGGTTAGGAATGCCTTCAGAGTTTTAAATTAAAATGTTAATTTACGGATTTAAATATTGGTTTAACATATGACCCTACTCCGTATGATGTTAAGCTAGAGTATGGTCTATGAGTGGAGACAGCTATTACCACTATGCCGGCTTGAGGAGACGTATGTGCCCTATCCAAATTAACAAGGCACACTTTCGTTTTATCCATATTTATCATTATTACCGAAGTTTAGGGGAAAAAGTAATTATACCACAGTATTTCCAGCTGTTGCACAAAAATTAATTTTGTTTTTTAATTTACAGTCATGGTTGTGGCGTCTAGTCCTTGTGAGTAGTAATTTGACAGCCATAGTTACGTCGCTGACACCAGACAGTATCACTCGATATTCGACCACCGGACTGTGCGTTGCCAACAATGGCTTGGCGTTGTTACAGCCTACTGTCATACAGGTCAATATTTTATGTTATTATATCTGTATTATAACCTTATAACCAAAATTAGGACAGCACAAACATAGAGCACTCAGACCCCCAAAACAAATGCCTACGTAACTTTTTTTTATTGATATATATTTATGTAATTGTTTACGACGTCTGATCTGTACCCGTGGATCCTCGCTCACTGGAGAACCACTACTTCAACTCCTGAAGAACCGCCCCTAACAGACTCCTGACAAGCCTTTTATAACCTTTCTTTAAAACAAATAAACCAAATTCCTTATTCAAATTATAAACAGATAGGTAATTATCTTTCAAAATTACAATTGTATAAAACTTAACCTACTTGTAGCCTAAATATCAATAAATATTTATATCTAATGTTCGTTTCAACGAAATAAGTGTTTTAAAATTTGTGCTACATTTTCTTTAACCCTCCATCGGGCGCGGTCGATCTCACAGGCATAGCAATTATAGTTTCTATGAAGTCATTTAGTTTTTAGTCTGATTTAAAGGGAAAAAAAAATTCTATAACCTTTGTATAAAATTTATTTCTAAACATTTCAATAAAAAAAAATTAATTTTGATTTTCATCTTAGATTTAATTAGAAAAAATTCAATGAGCCCGTCAAGCACACCGCGCCCGATCTAAGGAGTTTTTGAGGGGCGCCCAACTAAGGGTTGCGGCTTATTTGTCTTGTTTTCGTAATGTAAACGTTTGAGAATAACCCAAGATGTGGTTTGTTTATGCGTTTCAGGTGTTCCGCGAGTTCTTCCTTCATGTAAATGTTCCACGGACATTGACGCGTGGTGATACAAGTGTTTTAATATATAGAGTATTTAATTATCTGTATGAGTCATTACCAGTAAGTATCCATATTCCTAAGCCCGTACTCAGAAATAACTTAATCATTACTTAAATGTACTTTATTCAATTTTATGCAGTAATAATTATTTACTAATAAATAATAAATCTTTAAACACGACAATCATTAGACAGTAATCAAAATAAAATAGTAATATGTTGCATATACTTAAATATCAAATGTACAGTTTAAATATTAATTTGCATTTTTTTCTTTCTGATTTCTTATAAATTCGTATAACAGAACGTAATGACAGCTAAGTGACAGTAGACAGTAGCAATAGTCTATTGTGATTGGTCAAACTTATGTCAAGAATTTTTCAAGTCTGTGATTGGTCTATTTTGTTTCGTACGGTTAACTGACATTTGGTGTAATTTCTGACCGTACAAAATTACACAAGACTATTTCCTAAGCGATTTCCAGGTAAAAATAGAAGTGACACCGGACCCTCATATAAGAGCATCATCAAAAACTATAACCACATGTGTTAAGCAAAGATCTTCGGAATCTCAACACGTGGAACTGGTGGCTATATCACGTGGCACTGCCCGCCTCAATATACGAGCTACAGTCACTAGTGATGCTGGCGTATGTCAAAATTATACTGCAAATAATAATAATAGGTAAGACTGACATTTCGTGTTTGTAGATGATGATTTATTACACTAGTTTACAAATTAAAATAAAAGTCATGTCCTTTCAATGTATTCCATATCGTTGTATTTAGTAGTAACAACTAAACGCAAACATATATTTATTTTATTTCTATCACGTCTATAAATCAAGTTCTTATTACATCTTATTTTCAAACTACCCATAAGTCGGTTTCGATTTTATTTTGAAATTTTGAAGCTGTGTAGTGTTTAGTTAAATAAATATTTGTTTTTACAATGTCAAATCCTGATCGTTTTTGTTATGTGTGTGGTGAATTTATAATATCTAAAAAAGGATATCCCATAACGGAATCACTTAAAGATGCATATTTTGGTTATTTCAAAATGACGTGTTAGATTTTTTTTATATTTTTTCTGAAACTCAGTGCACTTCAATTGTTAAGAAAAAAACGTCTCATTTGAAGGACAAAAACCTTGTAAACTAGTGTAATCGATGTATGATCAATGAATTCATGTTTAACGTATAGATAAGAATGGAGGGGAGAATACGCTTTGAAATGAAAATCGTTTATTAGCATAGGTACTAAATGCGTGCACTTGCTCATCGTTAGAGTCTACCGTGACTTCGGAAAAGCGTATGGCGAGAAGAAGACCACAAGAAACTCGTCAATCATAACCTGTACATGAAATAATTATAATAAAAAAACTGAATTTTAATTCAGAAAAAACTCTTTATTTGATGATAATAGAATGAGATAAATAAAAGAGCTCTCTCAATTGTCTTACAGTGTTTTATTTTAATCTGAAGTTTCGAAGGCTTTGCAGCCAAATTATTAAATATGTGTAGTATGCGTTTGTAGGTAGTCTAATTAATATTTAATTATATTTTAAAGGTTAACTGGCAGAAAATGCCTAAAGGCTAAGTTCTTCTTTTGTGATTGATTTGGTACAATAAAGAATTTATTATTATTATATTTCAGTGATGAAATAATTTTACCTATCAAAATAGTATCGGAAGGAATACCTATTGAGGAATATCGTTCGGGCTTACTTTGTGGCGATGGTAAGTAACCAATACTAACTCCTAAAATATACAATGTTCAAGACCTAAGGTATAGACTTGTTTTTAGCTTGCCTTAACCCTGTACAACTCAACTACGTATATTTTCTCAAATAGATTTTATTATAGGGTTGTAATGAATAAAAGAACACGTATTTATTAGTTTTCTTTTTTTTATATGAGCCTTAAAAAATATCTCTGTTATATATTATTAAAAGCCTTATTTGCAATTACATCGTATAACTGACCTAAAAACAAAACTTCATCGAAGGAAATTATTTTGCTTATAATTCCCGCTACAACATTCAATAACTTGTCTCGACGCGTTTCGCCACTTCAGGATCAGGATACGTGTGGTCGCTTCGACTTCGCTTCGATTTCCTTTAATTTGGGTTTCCGCGAAATAACGCCTGTATCAATTAAAACTTCATCATTATTTCTCTCTCCTTCTGTCCCTTCCTCCTTCCCTCCCCTCTCTTTATCTTCTTCTCTCTGTCACTCTCAATATTAACTGGTATAGTGTCTCCTACTTTGCAAGTTTTGCACTAAAATGTGTTAAAGAGGATCAAGTAGCATTGGCTTATCTTTTATTTTTAACTTTGGAATTTTAAGTAATTATTCGGTATGTTACAGCAATATAAATGATGTTCTTGTTCTAGGTGAACCTGATAGTCTATCCGAAGTGCAATGGCGTTGGTCCAATGATAGTGGCATCATCAAGGACACTGAGTTGTGGAAGGTGTGGGCGATCGGTGACGTCGTAGGACCATTGTTATCCGTAAGAATTGATACTTCCGTATGGTATAATTGGTTGTTTCAGGCGTTACTTTGCGGAAATCCATATTAAAGGAAATTATTTTGCTTATAATTCCCGCTACATTAGGTCGATGAAGGAAAATAACCTCCACCAACATTCAATAACTTTTCTCGACGCGTTTCGCCACTTCACGTATCCTGAATGCCCCGTGGAGTGACGAAACGCGTCGAGACAAGTTATTGAATGTTGGTGGAGGTTATTTTCCTTCATCGACCTAATGTAGCGGGAATTATGAGCAAAATAATTTTAAATAACTTCCGTATGGTATTGTCCAAGTAAATCATTCCACTTGATATTAATCCAGTCTAGATTTAATCATAATACAGAAAATGGTTAATGAAATGAGGCGTGCGTGCAATATTGTACGCACGCCACGAATTATTAATGTAGAAATTAAAATATATGTTTTGTTATATAGAATGCGGATTCCCTGACCAGTCTGCCTCGTGGTTGTGGTGAACAGAACATGGCTCGTGTTGCTACTAACTTCTTGGCATTAAAACAAGTGGACGCACACTCGACTGCTGCGGCCATAGCTAAGAATAATATTGCTTCAGGTACATATCTCATATCTTCTATCAATGCAGTTACACTTACTCTTCTTTGCTCATAGAGTAATGAGTGAACTACATGGGACAAAATAATAATAATACAATTATTGCTTAAAATTAGTACAATGCTAGGCTATTCTCTACCAGTTAGGAAGAGATGTTTTGAAAAACAGAGGGCGCTTGTGGTGAAATGTTTTAAATTTAACAATACAATAGTATATATCATTATACTACCCCTACCCCTAGTATATATGTATAATATTACATAAATAAATAAATTAAACATATTTTCTTCTTAATTCCAGACCCAATTCTAGAAACAATATATGGTGACAGAAAAGACTTATTCTTCTTCTTCTGTAAGAAAAGATTTTACTGTTATATTAAAAGTAATTCGTTATCGAAATATCAGCGAGACTAAAATCATAACTGTTAAGCTTTTGAAATGTAGAATAGAACGCGATTATAAGGCTCATCAAGTAGTTTTAATATATTTAAAAAAAAACATTGTGAATAATATTTCAGGATTGTCAAGACAGTTGCAATTTGTACATCCTTCGGGAGGCTTCTCGGCATTCGGCGGCGCCTCTTTACCTGCCTCGACGTGGCTCACAGCGTTCTCAATAAGATACCTGCGACATGCGCATGCGATGATTGCCGATTCACCACTGCCAGCTGCAATATTAAAGGCTGAAACTTGGTTGATGAAACAACAGATGGAAAACGGATGTTTCAGGAGTGAGGGACAAGTTTTTCACAGAGAACTGAAAGTGAGTACTATTTTATATTTCAAGTGTAGATTTGAGGCTAGTTTGGTAACATGCAAGTAGATTCATATTGGTTTCCATTTTAAAAATATACAATACATTTAATGTCACTCGATTTAAAGACGAACTCCCTAAAATATATAAGTCACTTTGCATTTATTTATTATATTTAAAACTTAGTACCACAGTACAGACGGGCTTAATGCTAGGTAGCATTTTCTACCAGCCAACCTATGTATAAATATTTATTAAGAGGAAATAAAAAATGTGAAGGAAGGGATACATAAATGACATATATAAAAAACATAATAACAGTAACATAATTTACATAGATACATAAACAGACATACAAAGTAATACATACGATATAAATGTGATGTCAGGAATATATGTTCTTGTATAGGTATGCTACATACCAGAGGCGGCTCGTCCTAAAGAGCGCTGGTGCAGTGCACTCCCACGAAAATTACAGAAGTAACCTATATTTCTTCATAATACATACTATCCTTACATTAGATTCATTCTATTCTACTATGCCTATACAATAGTATGTTATATTACCTATATCTACGCCGCTGTAATATAAGTTCTGTAATTTTCGTGGGAGTGCACTGCACCAGCGCTCTTAGGACGAGCCGCCTCTGCTACATACATTGCTTTACTTACCTTATTATCTATACAATGACACACTCTATGTAGCATCACACCCACTCTAAATAGCGACACTAATACATCATTATTAAGCAATAAAAGTTGCACAAATTAATAAGAACTGTAACAGTGTATCTTTATGCTTTATTCATAAATACATCGATTTTTCTTCGCTCTGTTTAACGCCGTAAAATGGCGCTATACAGGGTTTACTGTATATTATAATATCTATACTTCTATACTATTATATAAAGAGAAAACATTTGATTGTTTGTTTGTATGTATTGAATAGGCTCCGAAACTACTGGACCGAATTGAAAAATTCTTTCACCATTAGAATCCTACCCTGATGAACATAAGCTATAGAATATTTTCAAAAAGCCGGATAAAAATTTCAATAATGTAACTAAAAATGTAAAAAAAATACAAAAAACTCATTATATTGCTATCCTGCGGAAATTATTGACAATAGAGCAAAGTGATGTACGTACTACAGTTTTATAGAGGACATCAATATCTACAAAAAAGTCAGCGACACCATATGTCTAACTATTACAGTCATATCTGAATAACTACTTTTTCATATTAAACTTCATAGTACTTTATATCTTCATTATTACGCGAACGAAGTCACTGGCAACAGCTAGTATATTATAATTTGGTCCGTTTTCAGGGTGCATTAGGCGATGACAGCGAGGTCGCGGCCATAGCCTTGACGGCCTATGTTATTTTATCGCTAATACAAGGAGGCGTCACGTTGACATCTAGAATATTGCACAACTCACTGGATTGTCTCCGAGCATTGCCGACGACATCGCAGTCCAGGGTGTATGCGCAGGCGCTGGTCACTCATTGCGTATTATCGATTCATGATTATGAAAGAAACATCTATAAAATGAACGAAGCTGGGTATGTAGACTCTAGTTGAGCATTTAGTTTTAACACTAGGTTTACGGACGTTTTCTATATACCTACTTCTACTAAAACGCGTCAATTTGACGCATATCGTAGTGATAGGTATACCGCATAGACAAGTTCAGTAATTCAACACTTTTAAAGAAAATAGACTTCAATATATATTTCCCTCGATCAATGAATAAAAGTCATACAAAGAGATAAAATAAAAATTTAAACAGTTTTTGCTAATTCTCTGATAAAAGTCAAAATGCGTCAAATTGACGCGTCCCGTAAACCTAGTGTTAATTCAAGTTGACCATGCTTTTTATATTGATCAGGACTTTTTACCTTTAACTTTTGTGATTTTTTTCAGATATTTAAGAGAGAAAGATGCAATTTTAGACAAAGACGAGGAAGTGAAACAATTGGTCGGACTTTTGAAAATGGCTAAAAGGAATAGCAATTTTGTTTGGTGGGACACAGGTTAGTTTTGCATTTAGAAATTGCAGTATCGTTTACAGGTCGAAAATACTTATTTAAGAAGATTTGAGGTTTTTACGTTTATTCTGTCATTTTTATTGCCACAATGCATTGTGATAATTATATTTTTTATCCATTTTAATCTGCAATATTATTACACATAAGTATTTCTAAACATCCTCATGGTCTTTTTGAAAATACTGAAAATGATTAATACCATGGTCACCAAAATCGTAGAAAATATACTCATACACTAACGGTGAATGAACTCGTTTGCAATGCTACCAACTCTCAGTGTCCATGATTTATGTTAAAAGGCGGGACATCTTTTATGTATTGTAAATTGAAAACGAGTGAAGTTCAGTATATAAATATTATACTAGTAGAATCCTTAATTGATATTTAATACCACATTTAAGGCTTTTGGGGAACTGAATTATTTGGTATATTTATGATCTTTCAGGCAGTCTATCAACTTCAATAGAGGCTACAGGTTATGCGCTTATGTCTTTATCCCTGTGTCCCAGTTCGATGATAGATATTTGTCAAAGTGAGGCTTTCTCGGCTATGAGATGGCTTTCAACTCATCGTAATATGCAAGGTGGCTTCCTTTCTACACAGGTTTGTGATTTTAAGTAAAAAAGTAAAGTAAATAAAATGAAATAGTTCAAAGTACATATGGCGATTTTCAAATTGATACAGTTTTTATACAGTATATAAGCGATAGAAAGAGAAACAATCGCAGTGTCGTGAACGGAAAAAGAGATATCTGCATCCCTTTCACACACGATAAGGATATAGTTATCCCTTTCTAATGATTATTTCTTCCAGTCCAAAGTCCAATCTGTATCCATTTGAAAATTGTCATTCGATTGTCTTCAGGATACTCTAATAGGATTAGAAGGTCTACTTTCCTGGTCATCAGAACAAACTCCAGCTAAGAAGCTGAACGTTTCCATGTATTCTACCCATCCTTTCTCAGAGCAACACGCTGTCATTTCGGCTTCTTCAGTGCCGCGAGCGTTCAATGTTAAGCCTGGAGAATATTTGAAGGTTAAAGTTCAAGGTTAGTGCTCCAATATGTTCTTTCCAAGGGTCCGAGTTTGATTCTCGATCAAATTAAATATTTACTAAGTAATGTTTGGGTTATTTATTCGTTACTAGCTTTTACCCGCGGCTTCGCTCGCATTTAAGTCATTAAAAAGGTATCAGAGATTATTTCAATAGTAATGAATCAATATGGTAACTATGTTTTCTTGATTGGCTGGGATTATCAATTTTTAAAAATTACTACATACAATGATGTTTCCTAACCTAAAAAAATCATATAGTTTTATACGGACAGACGGAAATAAAAATAAATATAGAAATATTCCAAACAGCTGACACTTAGTCAATAAAAAAGCAAGTTGTGGGAAAATCGATTTAAAGTTTCACACTGAGAAATTTTAAAGTTCTTCAAATAAATAAACTAGTTTTTTTTTAAACTTACATGGAGTCGTCAATGCCAAGTTCATACATCAAAGAATTGTCATTCTGAGTGTCCAGAGCACGTTGTTGCACTTCCTAATGTGAATTCTGGCTTCCTTGCTTTCAAGCGTAGTTTTGAACTCAGCTCGATTTATTCCATTTTCGTCGACTTCTTTCGCCCATGCATGAGAACATGGTCTTGTAGTGATACCCATATTATGCACAATGGCATATTTCACACAAAACATCCTTCATTGAATATACATGCTGCTATGTGAGCAGCAAAGTCAACGAGATTAGAGGTGCCATTCAAAATTATTGGAGTAATTTTTTATATAAGTTGGTTCAAGCTTTCATTATTGTTTTGTGTGAAAACTCCATGACATCGCTCCAAAAGTGTCTCATTGCTCAAGTCTGCATATATAGCAAACCCATAAATAATGTAAAATATGTGTGTGTTTTATGTTGGAACAATTCGTCGTTCATGTAACAATGATGGTATTGTTCGTATAAGGATCGTATTAATGGCGGCCGTTGTTTCGCTTGTTCCCCGGTTTTTGCACGTTTGATATACATACATGCTTCAATGACCATATTTTACATGTTTTACATACCTGCACATAGTTCATTCATTCGACAACGAAAGTACACGCATGACCCTAGAAGATGCGTGTCTGGGGGTCTACTCAGGCATATCCGAAGGTGATACGGCAGTTACCTCTGTAGCTTACATGAATTTTGACTTACAATCTCGTAATAATGTCGATAAAATACGTTACTGTCAAATTTGTAATTTCGTGATTACGTTCGTATTTTTGTCCGAAGTTCGTGCGCCTGAGTAGACCCCCTGGTTTGCTCTAACTGTAAACGTAGTATGCATGCGAGACACGTGTGACAAATTAACTTCTTCATTCAGGTCAGTTAAGGGCAAGCAGTGCCCATTGTGTTACCTGGATTTCTTTGTAGGTTTCTATTACCATAGCGTGTGATTACAATCCGCCTGATGGTTTTGCTAGAATGTAGCACATGAGCGGAGATGACTTACTATAGAGAAATGTCTACAGCAGTGATTTTTAAACACTGTGCCATGAAATTATAAAAGTGTGCCGCCAAATTTTGAAATCATTAAAAGTGTGCCGTAACAAAAAAAGGTTGAGAATTACTGGTCAACAGATAATATTTTAGATATATAAAAATTTTAATTAATATTATTAAATGATTTTAAACTTTGTGTACCGTCAAATTTTGAAATCATTAAAAGTGTGCCGTAACAAAAAAAGGTTGAGAATTACTGGTCTACAGATAACATTTGCTATCACTATGCCGGCTTAAGGAGATAGTTCACTTTTTTAAATTATTGTAGATAATTGGTATTATATAAATATTTCATATTATTTGTTTTTTTGTTCTAATAAACATTTCGTTGGATTTTCATATAATAATAATAAAATTCTCGATCTACCCTCACTATATTAAAATAGGTCAGCGGGGGCTGCAACCCCTATGTCGGCGCCAAGATGTTTGGCGCCAAAACCCCGACAACAGGCGGTTGCCCGTGACGTTTGAAATACACAAAGGAAATGTAACATGTATTATGTTACACGAATTATTTTGATTAAGTTTTTTATCCTGTTGAGCTGCTCTTTGTTCGATTTTAAAATGCAGATACTAATGTTATGCATGTTGTCTGTACTTACAAAGTCTCTTCAAATTAATCTTTACAATAAAACATGCTCGGTTTTATAAAGATTCATCTATAAGGTAAATTTGTTTAGTAAACACCATAGAAATGCAAATGATTGCAATTAGGACCGGTGACCAATATATATACGACATAAATATTGAAAAAGACAGCCCTTTATTCAACTCCTAAGATATGTACCTATCAGAGGCGGCTCGTCCTAAAGAGCGCTGGTGCAGTGCACTCCCACGAAAATTACAGAACTTATATTACAGCGGCGTAGATATAGGTAATATAATATACTATTGTATAGGCATAGTAGAATAGAATGAATGTAATGTAAGGATAGTATGTATTATGAAGAAATATAGATGACTTCTGTAATTTTCGTGGGAGTGCACTGCACCAGCGCTCTTTAGGACGAGCCGCCTCTGGTACCTACAGCAAAAAAACTAAAAAAGCAATTAAAACTAGATAATTACCATGTAATTAACGGTCTCGTTTAAGGGCGGAATTTTGACGGAGTTATCTCTCTTAACACAATTATAAAATCACTGAATCAGGGAGCCTAATACAGCATCTGCGAGCGGCTTGATACTAAGTGGGAGCCACGTAGACCTTTCCTGAACTCCACCGTTTGACTTCTGACACTCGCTTGTTATAAAATACTGACTCAGTCATGCTAATTGTATGTGACTTATATTATATAGAGCAGCCATTCTCAAAGTGTGTTCCGCGGAACCCAAGGGCTAAAATACTGCAAAAAATACCTACCAAAAGGAGATTATAAGGTTACATCTAAATATTCCAACTAAATATTACATTGCATTCATTCATATTCATATATGAAACTTAAATGATTAAAGAATTACATATATTTAATTCAAATTTTGTGATTTTTAATCGAAGCAAGAGAAGAATTAAATACGTCAAAATCCTTAAAATTAATATTATGAATTTTAACTATACGGTTCAAGGGATCCCTTACGATAGAATCTAGCATTTCATTATAAACGAAAAACACAAATTAAATGGTCTATACTAGGTGATCTATATCAGCGGTTCTCAATCTTTTTTGGCGAAGGAAAATACCTTAATATAATTATAAAAAACTGATTTATATGCATTTATGAATAATCATATTGCAATGTAATATTACGTAATATTTAGATGCAACCTTATAATCTCCCTTTGGTAGGTATTTTTTGCAGTATTTTAGTCCTAGGGTTCCGCAGAGCACACTTTGAGAATGGCTGACCTATTAAACTATAAATAAAATCCGTTTTTTTCATTACAAACATTGCTCATTGTAATGTTAGCGCATGCGTAGAGCCTACAATTGGATTGTTATAATTCTTAGTGTGATATTAATTGCAAGTCTAGTTGTAGAGCCCTGTTTGTGGACTCAATAAATAAATAAATAAATACTTTAAAAGCTTGGATGTGGAAGATTGTGAAGGGTCAAAAATAAAAACATATTTCGCTTTCATTTATAATTTATTTCACTTACAATAATTATGACATATAAAATGGAGAATAATGAAATGAAATGATTTTATATGTGTTACAATTATTTATTTAATTTAAAAAAAAGCAACCTTTTAATGTAAAATTTACTGTAATTTCGGTGGGGGGTTTTCGAAGTATTCTTTCATAATATTTAGTGGTTTTTCTGTCTAATAAAATAGTGAAAATTAGTACGAACACATAAAACGTAACATGTAGCTCTTGAATTTTTGAATGTCTCAGGTGGATGTAATTGGAATCTTACTTGAATCAGTCTAGTTTGTACGGTAGTAAAAATCCACGCCATTAGACGACTAAATAAAAACGCTAGACGTAGAGGAATTAAATTTAATATAGTTCCACCAGAACATAACGTATACAGAATCAATTTATATGTCGGTCCCGTAATATATACAATAGGATGAATAACAAAATAAATATTTATCCCTTACTAAACGTGGAGGCTAAGTCAAGATTGTATGATCATCTTTCTAGATGGTCCTACAATCAGACTGAGCAGTTTATAGGGAATTTTGGGAGCGGATTTGAGTCGTGTTAGATTCTAGATATGTTTTGATAAGTGTATTTATTCTAATAGGTAATATATTCTCTTTCTATCTATCTCATACATCTAGTTTGGGTTACTGGGGTAGCCAGTAACACAGGTTTTCGAACCTAGTACAGGGGCCCTTAACAAAATAAACTAATTTTTTATTTATTTATTTTAAACTAGTGTAAAATGCAAAAGTTTATCTTAAATAATGATTTTTCACACGATGTTAATTACGAAAATTACATTTCTTTAGTGAAATGTATAACCGATAGCGCCGTGTCTAGCAGATATATTGCTCCCTGGATTACGGCGAGCGAGCCCAGAGCCAAGCCGACCTGCAAACACAGCAATCAATAAGCTAAACTAGACAAAGACAATTAATTCAAGTTACAGTAATGCCCCGCTTTACGCGAGGGATACGTTCCGGAAAAAACTGAAATTCCTGCGACCATAGAGAAGTTGATAACTACATTATGTTTATACGCACTCTTTCGCGTAATGCGGGGCAATTGAGCGCGAAATTTGAATTTCGCGTTATAGTGAAACCGCGCATAACGGGGTTGCGTAAAGCGAGGTATTACTGTATTACGTAGATTACGTGCTAGGTAGATTGTTGGTCCAATGTAGCAGTTTCTCACTTACTTGTCTCTCAGCAAATACGAAAGAGAATTGATGCTCTCCCTGGTAGCCGCCCCAGTAGTGTAGAGCGATGGCGCCGACAGCGATCCAGAGGAACACCCCGACGAAATTCATGACAATCTCAGAGAGGGCTCTGTAAGCAGAACGCCCGTCGCCCTGATCATCATACCGGTCTATCGGCTCTCTAAAATAAACATACGACTTCCATAGGAATCCGTTTTTTGTGTTCAATTGGAAGCGTGCGTTGTTTTTAATAGATTTGTTTTCATATTTTTGTCTAATGGAAATTTATAATTATTGCTTTTTATTTAAAGAAAATATACTTCAATATATATTTCCCACGATCAATGAGTAAAAGTCATACAAATTGAGAAAAAAAAAAGAAAAAGTTTTTGGTAATTCTCTGAGAAAAATCGAAATGCGTCAAATTGACGCGTGTCGTAAACCTAGTGTTAATATATATGTATTAAAAACAATAATAATATTAAGAATTCAATTTCCATTATCAAAAACGTGAAATAAAGCCTCGACCATGCATGCAGTAAAAAAGAAGCGCCTGGAAGATTAATGCAAGGAAACTATGTAGTATATTTCAAAAGTGCATTAAACTTCCGAGAAAGCGTAGAAAACAAACAACGACAGAAACACAAAGTAAATTACCTCACGTACAGTTAGCATCAAAAATATTATTGCGTATATAATCCCTACTAATATTACAAATGTGAATGTGAGTTTGTTTGTTACGTTTTCACGCAACAACTACTTAACCGATCATCATGAAACTTTGTACACATATTTTTGGAGGTACTAGAAGTAACATAGGATACTTTTTATTAAAAATATATATTTTTTTTACTATAGTTTCCAATTGACTATAGTTTCAGCTGTTTGCAATGTTTTCTATTGAAATGGTCTCTGATACTTATTTAATGACTTAAATGCGAGCGAAGCCGCGTGTAAAAACTAGTATAATATAATATTAAATACCTTTTATGCTCGGTGGTGCCAAACAAGTACGTGACAACTTGGACCAATGTGTAAATCAGATATCCGACTATGACACCAGATGCGATGATCTCGGCATCGGGGTTCTTCTCCTCGTTCAGGTTCCACGTACCACCCACGCCGAGGAACTCCCCATTGAATCCGGTGCGGTATAGGACCAGGATTATTATGTTTAGCACCTGGAATTTGAATTGAAAATGAAACTTTATCATCTGTTATCATCGGATGATATCATCGAGGAGTTATTTCCTGACGTTTTTTAAAAAAATAATGAATACAAATCCACTTGTTGTTACTCATTAGTACTTTCTAACTTTGGATATTTTAGAAAATTACTATTTAATACTAGCTTTTACCCGCGGCTTCGCTCGCATTTAAGCCATTAAATAAGTATTAGAGAATATACTAACTATAGCCAATTGGAAACTATAGTAAAAAATATACTTTTTTTAATAAAAAGTAGGTATCCTATATTACTTCTAGTAGGTACTTATTAAAGGTAGGTAAAAATTCCTATCAAATATCCGTAATATAAGCATTGTGTGGCCTATCCGTCGTGACGTCATCAAATCCGTAATTTGGTGAATGATTACGTAAGTGTTCTTGAGTAGGAAACGTCCGTATTTTCGTCCGAAGTGCGCCTGAGTAGCCCCCAGAGTTCAAGACTTCCTATCTATAGTCATTGCTCAGTCATATTTGTTCTTTCTGTCTCATTGGCAACGAAAGAACAAACGTCTATTAATAAATGAAATTAGACGAACACTCCTCGTCAGCAATTTCCTGACGAATGAACTTGCAATTAACATTTAACCTTCCCGTATGGGAGCACGTCTTGACACTTGCTCTGCTTAATTGACCACTTCCTTTGCTATCACAGCTACATTTACTCAATTTGTACTTAATAATACAGTAAAATACAGTTAACTAGTAAGAAGAGATGGCTACCTTATCGCTAAGAAGGCAAGTAACTTTGAGATGTAGAGAAATAGCGGGAGGTACAAATTGATACAAATATAGATAAACATATGAACTACACACATGTTACATAGATATGAAACGAAAATAGTTTATTAGCTTAGACACTAAAGGCGTGCGCTTGCTCATCGTTAGACTCTACTGTGAATTCGGAAAGGCGTATGACGAGAAGAAGACCACAAGAAACTCGTCAATCATATCCTGTACATGAAATAATTTAAAAAAACTGAATTTTAATTAAGGTACATACAAAAGCTAATAATGACAATAATAATACATAAATTTATTCAAAAATCATATTACACGTTAGATGAATATCTTACTGATAAAAAAGCTTGGACATAATCTATGTCATTTTATGTTTACCCTTAGGTATACAATAGTATGACAATGCCCCTATACAGCAGCTATTCTTCTACATCATAGTACATTTATTATGGCATTAGTATGTAAGTGGACAATGCCAGTATACAGCAGCTAAATCATATTTATAATTATTAAATTAATAAATTTATTTCATTTATATTTGTATTGACGAGTAAAAGCGCTATATTAGAGCCCATTTACTAAAAGTAAAAAAAAAATAAAAAAAACTAAATACTAGAAAGAAATAATATTCTTTTAAAGGCAGCTTTTAAAGTGAAGGCTTTAGAATAAAGAGTAGGCAGAATGTAGTGTTGAGTGGCAATCGAATACCCCAGGCGTTTGGTCATTAATTTCGCAATGACATATAGAAACTACTATGCACCCTCTGGGATTATGCCTTCCTTGAATTGTCATGCAAATGATCTACTGTTATGAATCATTGTATGACCAACGAGTCAATTCTTAGATTGAGTTCTCTTGTGATTAACTGATGACTAATTGTAGAGTAGAGGATAAATTAATGTTTATTTATTAATTTACTAGCTGTTGCCAGCAACTTCGTTCGCGTAGTAATGAAGATATAAAGTACTATGAAGTTTAAATTTTAACATGAAAAAGCAGTTATTGTGACATAACTGTAATAGACATATGGTATCGCACATTTTTTTGTAGATATTGATGTCCTCTATAAAACTGTAATACATCACTTTGCTCTAATGTCAATAATTTCCGCAGCGTACGCAATATAATGTTTTACTTTGTATTTTTTTCACACTATGAGTTACATTATTGAAATTTTCATCCGGGTTTTTGAAAATAAATAATAATGTAGGATTCTAATGGTAAAAGAATTTTTCAAATCGGTCCAGTAGTTTCGGAGCCTATTCAATACATACGAATAAACAATCAAATGTTTTCTCTTTATATATTAGTATAGATAAAGCCTATCTACAAAATTACAATATGACTGTATACTATAAAAAGGACCACTATTATATAAACTAAATGAAATTTCAATTATAGGATAGGACGGCATGCTCAAGGTGATAAAGGGATAGATACTACACTTCTAATAAAATTACAAAAATACATAAAAATAAAAAAAAAACAAGAACCAAATAGATGTAAGGAAGAGGGGAGAGATAAAAAAACGTTGCTGCTGATTTGGATATTGGGATATTCTTTTAAAATCTCTGTCACTTGTTAAAGGCGGAATGACAACCGACATTCTGCAGGCTTTGTAGGCTCTACTATATACACATAACTATTTCACTAGAGCTTTTCACATTATAGTAATTAATTATTCTTTTGTTTCGTGTAAGTAAACCATTTTCTCACGGAAATGCGTGAAGTGATAATTTTTGATCTCAATTTTAATACTAGTGCTTGAAAGTATTAAATATAATTCAACAAATTGATTGTAGAATTGTATAAAATAGAATCGTTTACAAAAAATAACGAGTACCTAAGGTTTTACATAAAAGTCTTGTGAAAAACCGATCTTATTGACCATTTGGTAGTTCTAGTGTTAATGTTTGTTTACACCAGCCATTCTCAAAGAGTGTTCCGCGGAACCCTAGGGCTAAAATACTGCAAAAAATATCTACCAAAAGGAGATTATAAGGTTACATCTAAATATTCCAACTATTCATAAATACATATAAATTCGTTTTTTTATAATTATATTAAGGCTTTTTCTTTCGCCAAAAAAGTTTGAGAACCGCTGGTTTACACATATTAAAAACAGTATGTAGGTCACAATAATTGGTAATTTGTCTGGAATATCTTTTTATTGATACTTATTTTTCAATAAATTTGATTTTATGATTAAAAAGTGCCAGGATAAGTAATTTAAAACATATATAATTTATGTTTCATTCCGTTTGGTGGGCAATAGTATGTATGTTTGTATGACAAAAATAGTTTATGGACCTTTGCGACATATCTCAAATATTTGTGCAATCTATAATACGGCCGCACTGTCCCTGTTGTGGATTTTATTCTAGTATGTTTAGCGTCGATGTTATCAAAGTGTCTTTTGTCTGATAACGCATAGTTTGTGCTAGTATTTCAACACGTTACTTGGTTGGTAATTAAGGGCATATCGTTTTTTATCAGTTACACCTTTTTGTCACTTACATTGGATTATATTTAATTCACTTTTTTGTAATAATATTATGTTTTGCAATTATACTAAATGTTAATATTTATACTTATTAGTTTTTTAATATTTTCGAGTTTCTTTTAGTCTTCTTCTCGTCATACGTCTTTCCGAAGCTATTATAGAGTCTAACGATGAGCAAGCACACGTCTTTAGTGCCTATGCTAATAAACTATTTTCATTTCATTCAATGCGAACCCTATCGGTGACGTACAGAACCAAAAACTATATACTAACGTTAGATTTAGAGCGATTCAAAAGCGAAGAATAGTTATATATACCTACTAACTTGCTAGTTCCATTTAGGGATTAAACGTCTTTCTAAAGACAAGTATAGTAAAGCTAAGTTTTCAAGTTTCCTATGATTGTTATTGCAAATGATTTATTTGTCGTAGAATGTACCAAAATCGAGGCGTGGCTTATCACCAATGATATCATATTGATTGGCAGCTTGCATTATTTAAATATATCCATTTTGCTTTTTGTTTCCAATATTAATAAGTTTCAAATAATAATTAGGTTTTTAGTTTAGTATTAGTTTTTTAATTATATTTAAAAAATACTATTTAAAGAATGAATGTTTTCTGTGTTTTTGCGCATTTATATTCATGGTAGAAGTGGTGAAGTTTGTCACTGGTTATGTCTAGTCTAGTCTAGTCTGGTACTTACAATTTTGACAGCTTTCACAATGATCGTGGCAATAGTCTGTACGGACACCATTTTGGTCACAATTCACTGTACGTTTTCGTCACGAATGTTCACTAATACAATTATTGTTGTCACTGTGTGTTATGTACTTGCTGTGTTCTTTGCAGATAACAAGTGAATGAATTGTTTCAGTGTTTTTGTTATCTGTCCGCGTTTTATCTAATCTTGATTAGGTTTAGTGTTAAAAGGGCTTAAGTCTCACGTTGTATGAGTCAAATATGATGCAAATGCTTGTTTTATATATTACCTCAAGATTTTTGTTTATATAAAATTATATTTACGGATTGTTATTTACTTTTCCTCCTCTGAATTGCAATTAGGTTTTTTTCGTTGTTAATTATTTCACGTACAGGCTATGATTAACGAGTTTTTTGTGGTATTCTTCTTGTCATATACTTTTTCGAAGCCATTGTAGAGTCTAACGATGAGCAAGCGCACTCCTTTAGTGCCTATGCTAATAAACTATTTTCATTTCATTTCATTTCAGTATAATTATTGTTTTTACATATTTGTTATTCTAAGTAGATTTTCAACGTTATAGCAAACATGATATAACTATTTGAAGTTTCGAGGTCTTTGTAGCCGCTGCAAAACTTTCGAAAAAACTAATAAAAGAAGTATTATATTTGATTTCGGTTGGAATGATGCCTTAACCGTTGTATTTATAAAGTGGAGCGCGTATTATGTTAGTATGCGACTTGAACCCTTTTGTAACTGAGTGGTATAATCATAGGTGTTATCTATTGAAGGAATTAGAACAGGTGTAGGCATAGCGCGTAATGATAATGATATTTTTGTGACTCATTGTTTTTCATAGAAATATTGATTTTTATTATTAGTAATCGAATTATTATAGAATTCACTTTGTCTTACTTTCGGACGTCTCGATCTTTCGTTCATTTGATAGATTGCTGGTGCTCGTTAGTCGTTAGTAAAAATTCATGATCCCGATTGCTAACGGATCCATTTTACTTGTGACAGCTCGATTCGAAAGCCAGACTAAATTCGTGATAAGCCCACAGTAGTTTTTGAGCCAATTCGTTACAAACATACAAATCTTTCCTCTTTATAATATTAGTATAGATATAGCGAATGTCGTTGTAATAGTAACTAAAATAAAGGGCCAAAGAATAGCAGGAAACTTGAGTTAGTTGTTTTGTAATTTGTAATCATGACGTGTCCCAATATTTTTGTAACTGCACACAAATTATGTACGCTTTGTCGCAATAAATAGTCGCATTGTTGACGGTTTCTAATGGACTGACATTGTTTTCCATTTGGAGCATCTTTACGACATTCTGTCATTAAGCGGGGTTTGTCATTAACCCCACTAATGTTTCACAGAGTTATTCAGTCGAACGTTTGAAGTCAAGGGGGTTGTATTATATATCGTTAGCAGTCATATATATAGTTATCCCGGCTACTTCCACGCTGGTCACTTCACGGGTGTTCCTAATGCCATCATCAGTCTGCCTACCACTCTTTGTGTGCTTATATTATTATTAGAGATGTTCCGACTAGTCGGCCACTAGTCGGTAAAGCCGACTATCCGGCCACTATCGTAGTCGGCAACTAGTCGGCGACTAATCGGTAAAAATCGCCGACTATCCGGCTTCTTATTTTGTGTCTATTACTCAATAAAATGTATGTGTTTAATGTTTATAAAATTAGTATCTTAATTAAAAAACAAATCAACATAATATTTGATGACATATATTGCAATACTGCGTGATGATATTTGAAACTATCGTCAAACTAGTGAGTCAAAAAACTTTTTTTGTTATTTATATTTGTCCACATGTCAGTAGTGACTGAAATTGCAGCGAATCAGCTGTAAACGAAGCGTCACGGGAATCCCCTAAACCGTAGTCGGCTTGGCCGATTAGTCGGCTTATAATCGGCGCATCTCTAATTATTATACCATAGGCATTGAGCGACCAAAGTACATATAACAAAGTGACATTGGTACCGGCTTAATTTTCGAGAGATTCGAACACGGGCTCTCTCCGCACCCTCAACCACTAGACCACGGTCGCTCTTAAAAAGTATAGACACATGTATAGTATAAATCAACTATTCTCAACGTGTGCTCCGCGGAGCCCTAGGCGTAATATTATTGCAATATGATTTTTAATAAAGAATAATACAAACCTAACCTAAGAAAGAATACATTTTTTTATTATTTTAAGGCTCTGTCAAAGGGTACCGTCGCCAAAAAAGTTTGAGAACCGTTGGTATAAATAATATAATATACTCTTAGAGAAACTTTTGTAAAATAATATTGCTGATTTAAATGGATTTAAAAATATAATTATCACAATGCATTGTGGCGATAAAAAGACAAGAAGAAAACAAGAAAGATGACACTGACAGACTAAACGTCAAAACCTCAAATCTTCTTAAATAAGTATTTTCGGCTAGTAGAATCGACCGCCACAAGTACTCCCCTCTCGGTAAATTCAGAAGAATATATATCCGGAAAGCGTATTCTGCGGCCATTGATACATTGTTACTGTCTTGAAAATACTTAACACATGATGTTGTCTTGATGAAGAAAAGCATGCTACGTTTTGATGTTCTGGATGAAAGAAAGTAGCATTTTGAGTTGAATGATGTTTTGCATTAACTGACTTAACGAACATTTTCTCTAAGTTTGAAAGCGAAGGTTTCCATGTCCGTGGCAGAGTCTTCTGGCCAGCTAGTGAAGCGATTAATAATATTTAATAACATGTATAATGATTGGATGGTGGAAGAGGTCCAACAACATCCATAAATACATGAGAAAATTTGCAAGGCACAGGATCTTAACTGCCGATTCCGCTTCATATGTGTTTTGATACTTTTCATTGGCCATGTTGTGAAGAGCTGATTCTGTTAGGCATTGTAGCGGCATTAAGCGCCCTGTAATCACCGTATATTAGATGACGACCGAGGGATCTTAGAATGTCTACATATACCGAGCTCAAAATTTCGTTGGGTCACCACTTTTAGCAAAACTTATGTGAAATAATAAAGTGGATTAAAATGGATTTAAAAATATAATTATCACAATGCATTGTGGCAATCAAAAGACCAGAAGAAAACAAGAAAGATGACACTGATAGACTAAACGTCAAAACCTCAAATCTTCTTAAATAAGTATTTTCGGCTTGTAGAATCGACCGCCACATACTCATAAGTAAAACTCTTTGAAGTGGCCGCCTGATGAGGCAGATTCTTTTGTAAAATGTCCTTCGTAATATTCATTATAAATTACCGATTAGTCATTGTTTGTTTTCAGGAATTGGGATTAGAAATAACGAATGCTCAGATCGCTGAACTGGAAGGCGCGATCCATGACATCGACTGGGCATGCGCCGCCGACCACGAGAAGAAGGTCCGCCACGACGTCATGGCCCATGTGCATGCCCTGGCCGAGCGCTGTCCCCTGGCCGCGCCCATCATCCACTTGGGGGCCACGTCGTGCTACGTGGGGGACAACACGGACCTGATCGTCATTAAGGACGGACTGAATTTGTTGTTGCCGAGGCTGGCCGCCGTCATCTGCAGTCTGAGCAGATTCGCAGACGAGCATAAGTAAGTTGATTGTTTATTAGGTGATATTATATGGTTGGTATTTATTAGTATTTAGAGAAACTGAAGTGAAATAATATAGCGGATTAAAAATATCATTATCACAATACATTGTGGCAATGAAAAGAACAGAAAAAAACAAGAAATATGACACTGACAGAATGAACGTCAAAACCTCAAATCTTCTTAAATATTTTCGGCCTGTAGAATCGACCGCCACACGTATGATGTTATTTTAGATTGTATATAATTGTTTATATATTTTCAGAGCACAACCAATTTTGGGATTCACTCATCTCCAGCCAGCACAACTGACGACCGTGGGCAAGAGAGCCGCTCTCTGGTTGAACGATCTCCTCATGGATGAGCGCGCTCTGTCCCGCGCAAGAGATGATCTTAGGTTTCGCGGTGTGAAAGGCACTACGGGCACGCAAGCCTCCTTCCTTCAGCTGTTCAAAGGCGACAGCAAGAAAGTGCGCCTTTTGGACCAGAGAGTGACACAATTGGCCGGATTTGACAAAAGATTCATTGTAACCGGACAAACTTACACAAGGAAGGTAGATGTGGAAGTGATCGCAGCATTGTCGGGCCTCGGCGCTACTGTGCACAAAATGTGCTCGGACATCCGTCTGCTGGCCTCGCGCAAGGAGTTGGAGGAGCCGTTCGAGGCCACGCAGATAGGCTCCAGCGCCATGCCCTATAAGAGGAACCCGATGAGGTCGGAACGCTGTTGCTCATTGGCAAGGCATTTGATCACGCTTCATGCCAATGCAGCGAACACGCATGCAACTCAGTGGTTGGAGCGCACGCTGGATGATTCGGCAATCCGTCGCATCACATTGTCTGAGGCATTCCTCGCCGCGGATGCTGTGCTGATCACATTGCAGAACATCTGCCAAGGCATCGTCATTTACCCAAAAGTGATCGCCCGCCACATCGCGCAGGAGCTGCCGTTCATGGCCACTGAGAACATCATAATGGCCATGGTGCAGGCCGGTGGTGACAGGCAGGTGTGTCACGAGAAGATCCGCGTGCTGTCTCATGAAGCCGGCGCTCAGGTCAAACAACTGGGGAAAGATAACGATCTCATCGATCGTGTTCGGAAGGATCCCTACTTTGCTCCCATTATATCGAAGTTGGACAAGATTTTGGATGCTTCCACCTTCATTGGCAGAGCAAAGGAGCAGGTCGCTGAATTCATTGAGGAGGAGGTCGACCCTTTGCTGGCGAAATATGAAAAGGTGTTGGCCGCTGTCGACAAACCCGTCACATTGAGCATTTGAATGCATGTTTGTTATGTGTGAGTAGTAAAGAACTGTGTTTTTGATGAATATATTTTATTTACAATTACAACAGCGTTTTCATTAAACAACTTAACTATTAAATGACGTTTACACTGGAGCATGGTAACTTCATTTTTTATCATAATACTAAAACTACTGAATTATTATAAATACAAAATAAATAATTACTACAAATTTAACAAAACCAAAATAAATAAACGAATAGAGAGACGTATTCGGCAATAATATACAAAGTTGCAATAATATAGTTTGGCTGCAGTTTGCAATTTAATCACACTTTTATCACAACGTTGGATGGCACGAAGGGGACAATGGGACCTTTCACAGAGCGTTCGTGAGTAAAGTGTCCCCTTGACAAGCCGGCCCCTGACTCGGCCAATTGCAGGCGCCGATTGACGGGTCGAAGCTCAGTTGCACCGGGCAATTGAACACGTGCAGTGTGAACCTCTGCTTCGTGCAATCCCATCGACACGCGTAGAACTTGTTACACTGCTTCGGATGACGGAAAAGTCCAGCTCGTTGGCAATCGACAGATCCCTGCAAAGTCTCGTCTCTGCTTCTCCATCCTCCTGGACCATATCTATCGAATGATTGCGATTCAATGCCACCTTCCGAGTGTTTAATAACGGCTTCTGGTGTGACAGCTTCCTTAACCAATACAGTTTTATATGTAGGTGCAACTGTTACTGCTTTTACGCGTGGACGTATTTTTACAATTGTTTCAGTCGATGGTGTAGAGGACACAAAGCTTTCAGAATATATTTCTTTGGGTTTATTTGATTCTAAATAATCTTGATAGAAAGAATCATCTGGAACGATTATAGGGTTGAATGTTGATGATATGATAGGAGCGGCTGTCACCTGCTTGCCGTCAGCCGCTGTCCTTGCAGTACTTCCGATGTCACCTCTTCCTATATCATCGTAGTCATTGGCATCGTAATCGACGTATTCTTCTTGGCTGACTGGTCTCTTGCCTTTAAGCACTAACACAGGTGACTGGCAACTGCAGACGGCACCTAATTTTCGGACCAAAAGAGGGTTAAAATCATTTATTTTAGTGACAACTGCTACCTTAGGTTTTGTTCTTCTGACTGGTATCGGAGAAGGAGACACATCCACAAACTCTTGTTTAACAGGAGCATATGTTGAAGTAACTGGGATGTACGCGGGTGATACCAATCCTGCATCTGGACCTACAGTACCGAATCCTAATAAATTAGATTTTGCGGTCTCAACCACTATGTTTTGTTTTCTTTTTGGCGCGAAGGTTGTCGATACAACTTCTTCATTACTATAATCTTGGTACGGATTGTACTTAATTTTCGCAGCTGTGTCATAGTTTTTCAAATTAAAGCTCTCAAAGTTCACCACCTTAGGCTCGCCTTCACTCAGTGGGGGCAAGTATTCCGGTGCTTTATAAATTGGTGTGGATTCCACATATCTGTATGCAGATTCTGTTGTTGATTTAAAGATGGGCTTGGAGGTTGTTGATGGAGGTAAATATTCAGGCGTTGTAAATGTGGATGATGGAGTCGTTGATATTGGAGGTAAATACGTTTGTTTGAAAGTAGTTATAACTGGTTTAGATGTAGACACAACAGGAGGTAAATATTCATCCGCCTTATAAGCTATGTTTACTTGAGGAGAGTACTGAATTGGTTTGAATGTTGATGTTATTTGTGGTTCGTGTGTTACCAGCTGAATTCGTTGTATTGGCACAGTTTTCTGAGATTCATATTGCAGTTCCTTATAATATTGCGCTTGCTCCAACGTGCTAATGGGTGATTCTGTGGATACACTCGCGTATGCAGGTTCAGATGCTTGGTAATTGCTAATTTTCTTGGGTGTTTCGTAATCCGTGTAGTGATCTTCGTAAATGAGCTGAGAGGGCGTTGTTGACACAAATACAGCATCTTTGTTCTCATTCTTGTTAACTGCGTCATGCTGTAGTTGAGACGTTTGAAACACTCCTGCGTCGAATGTCTCTATATTTTTCTGTATTTCAGGGTTAGAATATAGATTTTGATTAAATTGAATATTTTCTACGGGATGATATTTAGTACTAATAGCGTGGTTTATTTCATGTTTGGAAGTTACAGCTGGAGTTATTTTCTGCCCGAACTGGACTAAGGGGTTCTCATAGATGCTTACTGATGGCTGCTCGTATTTTAAGTCGAAATATGGTTTAGATGTAGTGATAGGGTGTTGTTGCTCAGATTTGTGTATGGTCTGATGGCTGTATGCGTTCGAGTTATGAACTGCTGGTTGAGCTGTCGTATATTCTACTATTTCTGGTTTAGAATACTCGTATCCTGTTTTGAGATGGTAGTCTTGTGCTGTTTGAAGCGTATATTCTTGTTTGTGAATAATTTGGGGTTTATAGGTAGAAACAACAGGTGTTTCAGAAATTTGAACTGAAGGAGTGTTCGCATTCACACGACTGACTTCCTGTTGGTGATGAATGACTTGGTGACTGAAAGCTTGTGGTCTGTATGTCGTAGAGACGATTGGTCCTTGTTCATATTTAATTTCAGGGGTAGAATATTGGTATCCCGTATTTTCGGAAATTTGTACTGAAGGCGTGTATGCATTTTCATGACTTATTTCTTGTTTATGTACAACTTGGTTGTAAACTTGTGGTCTGAATGTAGTAGAAACTACAGGTGTTTGTTCAAATTTAATTACAGGTCTTTTATATTCGTATCCTGAAGTTTGAGATGCTTCTACAGATGGTGTGTATGCGTTTACATGATTCACTTCATGTTGAATAACTTGGTGATTAGCAATTTGGGGTTTATAGGTGGAAGACACTACAGGAGTCTGCTCATGTTTATTTCCAGTAGTTGAATATTGATATCCTGAATTATCTGTTATTTGCACTGATGGTAGGTGTTGATGAATAACTTGGTGATTGAAGATTTGTGGTTTATATGTCGTGGAAACCACAGGCGTGCCTTCAAGTTTAATTTCAGGATTCTTATATTCGTATGCAGGAGTTTCAGCGATTTGAACTGAGGGGGTGTACGTGTTGATATGACTGACTTGGTGACTAATCACTTGAGGCTTATAGGTAGTAGAAACGACTGGAATTGGTTCATATTTGATTTCAGGGGTAGAATATTGATATCCAGAATTTTCAGCTATTTGTACTGAAGGAGTGTATGTATTTCCATGAGTGATTTCTTGTTTATGATGAACTATTTGTGGTTTATATGTGGTAGAAACGACTGGAATTTGTTGAAACTTGATTCCAGGCTTCTGATATTCATATCCTAAATTATGAGCGTGATTGTACACCTGAGTATACTCATAGGCATTATTTACTTCTGGATTAGCTTTGGGCAGTTCCACTTTGTGTATGGTTTGATGGCTAAATGCATGTGCAGCGGGCGCATAAGTGGTTGGTGCACCTGTGGTGTAAGCAATAATTCTCTTAAATGGTTCTTCGATGGCCGCTTGTGGTATGTAATCGTAGTCAGCCCCGTGTCCAATTTCTTGATTAAGACTGTGTGTTAAAGTTGACACGGTTGGAGAAACGACGCGGGTGTTAATGGCTTCGTTAAACTTCAATGCTACTTCTTTCAACACAGGCGCAGCAGTAGTGTATGTGTTTCCATCTTCAAATTTAACAGTGGGTTTTGGGTAGTCGTAACCTTCAGATTTTACAGCGCCCTCTGTTACACCCACTCCATTATTGTTCTGGGAATAGAGTTGATAATCAAATGCTTGGTTATAATCAGTTATCTCTACTTTGGGAGTGACATGTTTAATAGCTACAATTGTAGGTTGCACATGTGTTGTTGCTGGTTGGGAATAAGCAAAGATTTCTTTAACACTTGTTTTTGGTTGCACTGGAACGAATGTTTTGTATGTGACAGGGATGGCTGTAGTGACAGCGATCGGAGTCGCTGTTGTGGGAATGCCGGACGTAGTTGGAGTAGTCACGTAAGCAACATTGTTTTCGTGGCTTATTTCTGAACCGTGATGAGTTATGGCAACGTCCCGATTGTAGTAGTTAGCTCGATAGTTCTGATTTAGATCATCAACCAGCGTTGTCTTTCCCACTAAACCGACATTGACAGCTCCAGCAGCTAAAGTGTGAGAGATGCCAGTGATAGCTTTAGCCCCACTTAAATATTCTCCGTTAGAATAACCATTATATTGATTATTGGAGACAAAACCCAATTTTCCAGAATTATAATCCGTGTATAAACCTTTATTCCCTCTGAATACTCCAGCTACATATTTACCAGAATCACCATTTGTGTGTTCACTGGAATAGCCTGTTTTGTAACCATCGTCAGACACGTACGAGCCACTATATCCATGCACATATTGTCCACTGTTATCGTTGACATATCTCCCACTTTCTACAGATCTATCAAAGTCGTTATAATCATTGCTATATTTATATGCGGCGTCTGCATGCTTGTAGGGAACAGCTGGCGACTCCACATGCTCGTAGGGAACTCCAAAATCACCTGAAGGATCATGGACATAGGCACCTGAATCTTGATAATCAGAATAGCTGTTTTTGTAACCATTAGCAACGTATCCATTATTAAAATTTGCAGCTCCTTGGTTGTAAGCGCTTGAAGTTTGAGCCTTTTTAGGTAATCTGTATTCATCCAAAATTAGTGATCCGCTCGTATATTTTTCTTCACCATTGTAGTTTTTAGCTTGCACGAACCCGTGGTGTCCTTGATGACCTATATTCGCGTTAAATGCGTCCGCTTGAATGCCAGCATTTGCATATTCCTGAGAAGCTATGAAATTGCCATCCAGAGCATCTGCGTGTGACAAGAATCCTGTTTGTATGCCTACTAGGTTATCTAATGCAGCGCCTGATGCTAAACTTTGATGAGCGGCTACGTTTACTGCATCTGCTGTTTGGCCATAGAAGCCAGCTGCACCTGAAATTGTTAATCAATACTTTAATAAACATTTAACCATGGGAACTGATCTCAGCCATAGACAACATACCAGTCAAGGCAGCCCCCGAGTACCCATGAACCTCTGCTTCATATCTTGCAATATTACCACAAGCTGGCACCAACCATGGCCAGTCACATTTTAGTTTTTCAGCATCGAATCCGAGGCCGAATGGACATCGGAACTCATACGCTGTAAGAGGTGCTTTTCCATGATCGAGACAAGCGAAGAACCATCTGCAATTTTCCGGATCTGCGTAATACCCTGAAATAACAAATGAAATTACAACTCCTCCTTGATGATTTGATGCCATACATGTAGTGTCTTTTACCTTCATGTTCTGGGCACACAAATCTTGTTTGAGGTACAGGTGCTATTTCTGAAGAGCCAGGACACGCCTGCGAATGAGCCAGGCTGCCAGGCCACACGCACACTTCATAACGAGAGTCAAACGCCAGACCAGCGGGACAGTCGAATTCGAACACCTGTAACCAAAGATTGATTTACGACCGCATGCTTGTAGGCAGTTCACACTTCCACTGCGTCGACTTAATAAAACTCACAGTATATTCCGGTGAAAGTTGATCAAACTTAACACATCTATAGAACCTAGCGCAGGAGCGAGGATGCACGAAGTAGCCCTGTCTGGAGCAAGAAAATTCCGTACGTGTGTCCTGAAATAAACAATCAATATTACGGAGATACTTTAAATACCACTGACCCCATTATTAAAAAAAAAATTGTTTATTTTGTAAAGAATTTTAGTACATAAAAATAGCAAGGGCCCCTGTACTATGTTCGAAAACCTGTGCTACTGGCTACCCCAGTTACTGAACTAGATGTATGAGATAGATAGGAAGAGAATATTTAAACAAACCTATTAGTATAAATAGACTTATCAAAATGTAGCTAACACAAATCCAATTAGGTTCCTATAAACTGCTCAGACTGATTGTAGAAATCTAGAAAGATGATCATACAATCTTGACTTTGCTTCCACATTTAGTAAGGGATATTTATTCTTTTATTCATCCTATTATATATATTACGGGACTAACATATAAATTGATTTCAAGTACCTCTCGTATAGAATGTATGACTCCATCAGAATCAACTACTTGAGTGATCCGATATGGGGAGAGTTGCAGAGCATCCAAAGCACGACCTGGAGCTGCTGGTGAGGACAGGATTTCTTGCTCTAAGGATCTGAAAGAAAAAAAACCTCTAAATGTATTAAGTTCTAGCAAACACCCAAATAGAAGACAACTAGAATTGGTCCAAATTGTCTCTTCAGGCGGCACGTGCCATCGGTGGTACGCATTATGTTTATATGTTATTAATTATAATTCTAATTAAAAATAAATGTTTTTAATGAAAATACGTTAAATTTTCAGCGTCTAATAGCACAATCGAATGCGTACGCGTCGGCGTGAACGTGTTAATGATTAAAAGCACTTCTTTACGTGCCTATTTTTGTGTAACATAGTTTTTCACTCACAACATACCTTAACACAAGCGCTCTTGGTGCTCTGCTCTGTGAATTTAACACTTTAGCCAATGAGGTCTTTAGAGTTTGTCCACAAGGTGTGGGGAGGTCCAGATCAGCATCCTGCAATGCCAAACCAGCCAAGCCTCGCACTCGCGCGTATTTCCCTTTTACATCCACCGAGGATGCGTCTTCGAATGAAACCCAAGTTGAGTTTCTGAAAATTTATTAATGCACTAGCTTTTACCCGCGGTTTCGCTCGCATTTAAGTTATTAAATAAGTATCAGAGATCATTTCAATAAAAATGAATCAATATGATTCCAAACAGCTGAAACTATAGTCAGTTGGAAACTAGTAATTTTTGTTTAAAATAAAAACTATCCTATGTTACTTCTAGTACCTCCAAAACTATGTGTGCAAAGTTTCATGATGATAGGTTAAGTAGTTGTTGCGTGAAAACGTAACAAACAAACTCACATTCACATTTATAATGTAGCAGGGATTCTCTTGAATCTTCAAAATATTATATTGACATTTGCAAATTAAAAACGTACTTGAAAGCATATGGCGCCGATAGATCCTGATCTCTCTCCAAAGTCCACCTTCCATCTCGCATGAGCTTGCACAAATCTTCCTGACTGATCTCCTTTGGCTCCTCATCCATGGTCGGACTTCCTGGAGTACTGAGGGTCTGATTCTGGAGCTTAAACTGACGTGCTGTCGCTGGCAGACTTATTACTATCTTTGATGCTGGTACTCCTAGACCTATGGCTAGGTCTACCACTGAATCCTAAAAAATGACCACGAATTTGATTTTAAGCTACTTTATAATTTTAATCAATCATATTATTTACAATGTGATTGCATTTATATATATATTCAGGCGCTTTTCTGTTAATTACGCGTTCATACCAAAATCCCTACTATTTTATTTTGATAATGATTGATTTATTTTGATATTTCCAATGATCCCCACACTAGGCCTGATATGTGCGACCAATCATTTAGTTATAACCTAAAATCATTTTGGGAAACTAATAAATTTCATTTAAATAAGCAGTAAAAAGCAAAATGAAATAAACTTCAATACCAAATAAATATTCTGTTTAATAACTTGAATAAATAAGCAATTAATTGAAGCTCACATATTTGTTGAATACTTAGCACTTGCTATGGGAGTAGTGCACATTAGGGCGTTTACACACTACTCACACAAACACCACACTCAAATCAAATATACCACGTGGTTAAGAAACCATTTTGACCAATATTTTTCAAATACCTATTCTAAAATAGCAGCAGTTAACTATCGCGTTTGTCTCAATTGGGATCATGTGTGCATTGCCTAATGTAATGCCTAGATTCTGAGCTAGATCACCTTGGTATGTCTAATGCAAAATAACGGTGAAGTCTACATTTTTTTCTCTTAACTACACGATTTATAGTAACACGGTGCTTTTAAAACAACTTTAGAAACCGATTGGGAGTGTGAGTTATTTTATATATTACAATCAAATGTTTCCTCTTTATATATTAGTATAGACTAGTGGTTACCAGGGACTTCGTTCGCGTAGTAACGAAGATATAACGTACTATGAAGTTTAATATTTCATATTTAAACGACGCCTGCCTTTTATGGCATATTTAAAAACAACTTTGAGTTACATTATTGTAGTTTTAGTAAAGATCCTTATTTTTTCCTGTAATTTATATAGCCTATATTGATCAGTGACAATGTAGCATTGAAAGAGTGAAAGAATTTTTGAAATCGTTCCAGTAGTTTTTGAGCCAATTTGTTACAAACATACAAATCTTTCCTCTTTTAAATATGATCCAAACTATGATACATTATACCAGCAGTTCCCAAACTGTGGGTATTTAAACTTTACTTACAGTGTTCATCATGTCCCATAGACCGCTTAATCTGCTTGGATGATATGTCATCTTCTTCACCAAGCCTAATGCATGGGTTTGAATCATCATCAGGTCGGCAATCTATAATAGAAAATATACGTTTATTTTCTTTTATTATTAAAGTAATCGTTATCACTCTGCCGGCTGTTTAGCACATTTTTTATTTTATTTATTTATTATTTTTGGTAATTAGTCTCCAATAGAGCGCTTTTACTCGTCAATATACAAATATAAATGAAATAAATTTATTAATTTAATAATTATCAATTTGATTTAGCTGCTGTATACTGGCATTGTCCACTTACATACTAATGTCATAATAATATATAATAAATCTACTATGATGTAGAAGAATAGCTTTTACTTAAGCCAGTACAGACGTTTAAAACACAAATAATAATGCCAAAATAAACAGTAATTATTCTAATATATAAAAATGAATGTTTGTCTGTGTGTCCTTTAAAGAATCGCAAACTATGTATTTGATCATGTGATGATCTTTAGCAAAATTTCCACGAAGGTTTCTGACTTGGTACGACCAATTTTCGGCAGATGGCGCCACTGTCATTCCAATGAATTTCATATATTGCCGTGACAGTTCATGACAACTCACATTGAACAGATAATATATATTGTCGTCAAATGAACAAAATGACTCAAAATGAATTAAATATTTGTGTAATGTCTTTCCTTCAAATTTATTTTAGTTGGTGGCATAGCAACACGCGCAGGGTACAGCTAGTAATATATAGTACTTAAGATAAAACAATTACCTTAACCAGAGCTCTGAGATCATAATACTTGGCCAATAGTTCGGGAGAAGCTGGCAAAGCAAGTAGCAGTGGTCCCCCGCCACTGTTACCTATCGCAGTTCTGGCTGATTGGACCGTCTCGACGATTTTCGTTCGATTTAAAGTTTTATGGGCCTCGTATATTTCTAAACCTTGCACGTATTTAGATTTCAGGAGGCTGTGTAGGTCCTGAAAATAAATATTTGATGACGTATAAGAAATACAGTACGTTTAGACAAAGTTTTTCTATCATTGTTAATTATTTATGAATAACGTTAATCGCCATGTCAGTCATATGTGTCTGACGCTATGAAGTTCTACATGAGCCATGTCAGACATATATGACTGACGTACGCGATTTGGTAGAAGGCCACGTCAATCACAGATGTCCGACATTTTTTATTTCGAAAGCTTGGCTTATCAGGAACAAATAAATAAAGTTAGCATGGCCCATGTGAAAAGCTTAGGTGAAAAAGCTTAAATGAAAACCCTCCGTGAAACTTTTCAGCCATATTCTACTAGGATAACAGAAGGTAGTGGGGTTTATTTTGCTGAAAATTAGCTGCGCGATGATTCAGTGTGGTGAACTGACTTTTCAACTACATTCTACTAAGATACCATGAAAACAGAAGAGGAAACTTGGTGGTAATTTGTTGTTTTTATGTAATAAAGTGTGTATGTACTATGAAAGGTTTAATGGTTTTATTATGATCCTAATTTTCAAATATCACGCAGAAATTGCTTTTATATGTATTTCTAATTAAAATATATAGTATAATTTTAATATTCGCCACTGATACATATGGTTAGTCAATACAATTACTTATTTAAAAGAACTGACATTGATGCTTTGTCCTACAACAAGCCAAAATACAGGAAACATCTCGATACTAACTATCTTTAACTAACTAACCAACTAGTGTTTTAATTTTGTATTCCTTTCTTATATCTATTTGGTTCTTGCTTTTTTTTATTATTGTGTAACATCTAAACTTATTTTTGTAGTTTTATTACAGTAATGCCCCGCTTTACGCGAGTGATATGTTCCGGAAAAAATCGCGTTAACTGAAATTCCCGCGACCATAAAGAAGTTGATGACTACATTATGTTTATACGCACTCTTTCGCGTAATTTAATAATAAATTTTAATTTCGCGTTATAGTGAAACCGCCCATAACGGGGTCGCGTAAAGCGGGGTATTACTGTAGAAGTGTTATCTATCCCTTTATCATCTCGAGTATGCCGTCCTATCCTATAATTAAAATTTAATTTAGTTTGTATAATAGTTACATGCTTCGTACGTGTTCCTTCACGTGTCTGTAATGGGCATGCGCAGAGGTGTGTACATAAGAATTATGTAGTAGTGACGCCCTATGTGACACAGGGCCGAATATTTTCAGTTACATGTTACTAGGAGATCATGAAACGACAGAAGATAACATTTGTTATAGCTATTGGAAGACCTGCGCGCGCAAATCACTTCATGTGTATTTGTGTTGCGCGCGCATGTCCTCTGCTTTTATGGGCGCAATACAATGTTGAAACTTTACATATAAATAACTTATTTTATATATATTTTATAATTACTTCTTGGACATTGGTACAGTTGTTATACATGAACAGTTATAATATGCCATGACGACATAGAACAGTGGTCGGCAAAGTGCGGCTCTGGCCCAAATATCCATAGAGCAAGCACATTGTTCGCATTAATAAATATTTATTAAGTATGAAATTTAGTGTCATAAAAGTTTACTAAACAAGCAGATTTAGGTCCTAATTTTTTTTACTGTTGAAATGGTCATCTCTTTGGCTAATAAGTTTGCCGACCACTGTCATAGGAGAAAAGAAAATGACGAAGAAGCAACCCTTTTCTGAGTTGGCTGGTATACCACATAATAGACTAAAGAAGTTTCTTAACTTAAATTTTTCAAATTCCTTACACGCCTTATAATGAAAATTATTTCAATGTCATGTAAAAAATATACTATTAGCTATTTCCAGTGTCCACATTTGTAAGACAAAATATTATTTGAAATTTTCCTGAAAAGTGCGCGCGCAGAGTTTCTGAAAGCTCGCCCCGTAAAGTTCAGGAATGGCATCATGAACTTTTTCAGCATAATCCTACTAGGAAAACATACAACTGCAGAGGAAAACTTAAAGCTTTCACTAAAGATGCGCGCGCAGTATCATTGACAGTGTACGGAACGGAATTTTTGGATGTATCCAGTTTGATTATACCAGGATAGCATGTATCAGAGGTTTTCTGACAGATGCGCGCGCAGAGCTTTCTAAGGAACGTCGTTAAAGTGTACGGGAATGACACGTGAACATTTTCGCTCTATTTGACTAGGATAACAGAAAATAATGGGAGAAATACGAAGCCAGCGACACAGCTGCGCGCGCAATTAATATGGAGCTTGCTTTGGGATGTTTGACAGGACTGTGGATTGCTTTTTTACTTTTATCAATATACCGTATACAGTAATAGTTTAGCGTGTCTTATAATAAACTTAAATACAAAACGAAATGCGAACCATAAAATAGGAAACGACTACGGATAATGAAATGAAATGAAATGAAAATAGTTTATTAGCATAGGCACTAAAGGCGTGCACTTGCTTATCGTAAGACTCTACAATGGCTTCAGAAAGGCGTATGGCGAGAAAACCACAAGAAACTCAATCATAGCCTCTACATAAAATAATAATTTAAAAAACTGAATTTTAACTCAGAAAAAAAATGTGAGCCGTCACGGGGCAGATGTGAAACATCGAGTTTATTCAAGTCATATGCGTAAAAGACAAGATTACAACAGGAACTAATTATTACTTAATGAAAAAATTAAATACTATGAATTTTTTTTACAGAAAATGATGACTATTTATTTAAGAAACATTTATTTATATTAAATACAAAAATTAAAAATTCGAAAACTTCTTAAATGATATAGATTTCAGAAATAACTCGATAAAATAAACTTTGATATGATTATCTATGAATACATATAATTTCATGTATATAATCAGATCTAAAAACTGGTCAGATCTTATTATATACAACGTTATACATGACTTTTCACATCAAACAGTAAATAACAATTTATAAATCAGCTTGTACAGTGGTTACAATAAATGTCAAATTAATAACATATATGTATATAAAATACATGTATATGTCCTATAATGGAAGCACGTTTAGTTTCCGATCGATCTGGTTATCAACTAACGATGGATTATAAGCAAAAATCGATCTCATAAAATATGTAAATATATTATAATGTATGTGAGAACGCGTGCAACAATATCTGTCAACGCCTACGTTTTGAATGTCATTATAAATTTAATAAGTTTTTTGTCAATAAATAAATTGATAAATACATATACAACTTGTAGGCTTATCACGAATTTTAGTCTGGCTTTCGAACCGAGTTCGCTTCAAATTTGAACTACAATATTTTAGATACTTTTTGTTAATTTTCGAACGTCTCGATCTTTCGTTCATTTGATAGATTGCTGGTGCTCGTTAGTCGTTAGAAAAATTCATGATCCCGATTGCTAACGGATCCGTTTTACTTGTGGCAGCTCGATTCGAAAGCCAGACTAAATTCGTGATAAACCCCCTGATCTTAATGTATCCTTATATGTCCTATCGACGTGTATAATATTTACAAATACATATTCGCTTCAACCGGATATCGAACTCGGGACCTCCATGTGACAATTTTTTAAAATATAAATGAAATGAAAAGTTTATTAGCATAGACACTAAAGGAGTGCGCTTGCTCATTGTTAGACTCTATAATGACTTTGGAAAGGCGTATGACGAGAAGAAGACCACAAGAAACTCGTCAATCATAGCCTGTATATAAAATAATTTAAAAAAAAACTGAATTTGAAAAGTAAATAAGAATTCATAAATCAATCATAAATATATTTCACTAGTATTTTTAAATTAATATGTTATAAATCATTGTTATATGTTAGTATAATTAACCAATGAAATAAACCATTGTACAATCCCACCATAACAAATTGAAACAGCTTCCTAATACATCAAGTCCAAATAAACCTTCAAACGCGAGCCTCAAGGCATTGTTTTCGTATAAAATTAATGTCCACGTTTATAACTATTGTTATTATCATTTATTTCTCTAATTGCGTACTAACTTTATTTACATTAATTTACAGTTAAGCAAGAATTGGATCTACTAATACTAACATTATATTGTACAGGCTTAGACAAGTTTCTTGTGATTTCTTCGTGCCTTTCTGAAATCTACGATCCAGAATTAAAAGTTATTGAATTTAATTTTGCAGCAAATATGACAGTTAGGAAACTGACAATTTGGAACTAAATTACTTTTTATAAAGAATATTCTTTTAAATAATTCTACTCCTGTTTGTCATGTGTTAGATGGCGAGAGCGAAACTTCGAAATGAAATGAAATGAAATGAAATGAAATGAAGAGAAAACTAAAACTACCAGCGTTAGAGATAGTCTGGACGTAGAGATTATGCTAGATGTCGGACGGTGTGGACGACACCGCCATTGTTGGAAAAGATTAAAGAGACAGTGTTCATAGGTTCTAGCTATTTAATTAATAAACGTGAATAATCAAACAAAAGAGAAGTTTTACTCATTACAACCAGCGTTCTCTGGTCAAGAGTTGTGTATCGAATCTCTATATTGAATCTTGTGGACCGTTTATATACCCTTTTTGTAAATGAGTTGTAAAGTCCACTTATTAATGATTTACAAAGTCCACTTCGTTAATGACTTAAAGCTAATGGCGAACAACAGTGAAGCCTATTATAAAACATTAATGAGTTATTAAAGAAACTTAACTAATTAGCTTAAGAAACAATCATTATCACATATAGACAAATACTAATAAATTATACTATACATTATTAATGCAAACTATAATATAACACCACACACATAACACATGCTTCTCTCTCTTTTTGCTACTCACCGGCATAGTTTTTCATATTATTGTGGGCTGATACCTGTGTGGTTGCATCGTGGATCTGATCTCATTTTAATTCTTGTGAATTATGTATTATTGTGAAATATGTGACTTATGAATTGTTATTTACTTTTTTTCTGAATGAAAATTCAGTTTTATTTGTTACTAGCTGTTGCCCGCAACTACGTCTGCGTAATAATGAAGATGTTTCATATTTCAGTCAACAGACAATGCCTATCACACTTCTGTAACAAAGTGGCATCTAACTATAAAAATGACACCTAACCTCAAAAATTGAAATAGTATTATACTGCACAAATGCAATCCAAAATATGCCAAGAAAAGAACAGCCAAAATCGTCAAATATAATCCGCTAGAAATATTTAGGTATAGTATGTACTATTAGATACGGCGGCCACTCATCATCGGGTATATGTAACTCAGTGAAAACACAACGATAGCGCGTTTTAAAATACTACTAACGTCATCTATTGTCAACCTTTAGAACTAAAAATTTTTTTGTTCGTCTTAATTTATTCGTTCCATTAGGTACTGATAGGTTCAAACTAATACATCCTATTTAAGCGGACGTCTTTATCATAGTAACTCCAATCTTTAATTTCAGTTCAATCAGTCGAAAATCTAATAAGATTTATACAAACTTTCATCCCCCATTTTATCCCTTTAGGGGTGGAATTTTTCAAAATCCTTTCTTAAGGAATGCCTACGTCATAGTAGCTTTATGCGTGCAAAGTCTCAGCCCGAACGGTTTAAAATTGACAAAGTTTCATACAAACTTCCTTTCCGAATTCACAGTAGAGTCTAACGATGAGCAAGCGCACGCCTTTAGTGCTTATCTTAATAAACGATTTTCATTTCATAACATCAGAAATAATATAATTTTAGAACGATTTACGTTAATTTTATTTTCGAGTTAATTTGCTGAAGTCTAGAATCTGTAACAAGCCACGTAAAGCATCCCTTGTAGATGTTGTGGGCCTGTGAATATAAGTTCTGCGTTTGCGAATGTAGTTTATGCATGTTCCAACACAATAATAACATGCAAATTGTAGCTGCTAGTGTGTCGTAAGTGTGCTAACACCGGGGGCACTCCACTGTCTACTACATTATATACAGTATGTCCCACAACTATCGGTCTATAGCTGTGATTCTAAACCTTTTTTTTGTTGCACACTTTTAACGCTTTCAAACAGCGACAAATTTAAATCATATTATTTAATAATATTAACATTGTTATAATAATAAATAAAATAAAATTTGGCGGCACACTTTTAGAATTTCGTGGCATAGTAGTTGAGAATATTATTGACAGCCCAACATATGACCTCGCTCGGCCTGATGTTAAGCTAGAGTGTGGTCCATGAGTATAGACAAATGTTACCACAGACAGCTGGCTTGAAGAGACGAATGTGCTCTGTCCAAATTAACAGTGCACACTCCTCTCGTTATCCCGGCTACTTCAAAGCGGGTTACTTCACGGATGTCTAGCTTGAAAGTGGTGGTGGCATACTGGGCCAATGCCATCATCAGTCTGCCTACGACTCTTTGAAAAGCATATATGTAGTTTGCAAATAAGTTTTAAACACATTTTGGATAACCATTCATCTAGGTAGTAACTGTTGCTTCAACTCGTTGGTAACTTTAGACAGATATGTGCAAGTCAAGTTTAATATTATGCCAACATAAAAAACCAGCCAACACACAAATTGCAACTTTATATGCGTCACGTTTCACTTGATGTAAACGCAGCAATCTGTCATGTGTCGCAGAGATAACTATCGTAAATGGACCAATAAACGTTAGTCTCCATTCTTTATAAACATTTCGCACGTTTCAATCAAAATAAATATGCACTATCTTAATATCAACTAGCTATTGCCCCCGACTTCGTTCGCGTAGTAATCTTCTTCTAAATATATAAAACTCAAAGGTGACTGACTGACTTAGTGATCTATCAACGCACAGCCCAAACCACTGGACGGATCGGGCTGAAATTTGGCATGCAGGTAGATGTTATAACGTAGGCATCCGCTAAGAAAGGATTTTGATCAATTCTACCCCCAAGGGGATAAAATAGGGGATGAAAATTTGTATGAAACTTTGTCAATTTTAAACCGATCGGGCTGAGACTTTGCATGCATAAAGCTACTATGACGTAGGCATCCCCTAAGAAATGATTTTGATAAATTCCTACTATGATGAAGACGTTTTTACACACGGTAAACAAAAATAAAGCCGCAAAAACTATACCTAATTAATAATAATACTTCTTAACGGGAGCGAAGCCGCGGGCAACAGCTAGTGAAGATATAAAGTACTATGAAGTTTAATGATGTTTCATATTTCAACAACGCCTGCCTTTTATGGCGATTTTTGGCAACCTTGGGTTACATTATTGTAGTTTTAGTAAGGATCCTTATTTTTTTCCTGTAATTTATATAGCCTATATTGATCAGTGAAAATGTCGCATTCAAATGGTGAAAGAATTTTTGAAATCGGTCCACTAGTTTTTGAGCTAGTTCGTTACAAACATACAAATCTTTTCTCTTTCCAATATTAGTATAGATAAATAATCATAATAATAAATTATTTACTGAATAAAAAACACAAAAGACGAACTTAATGTCAGTTAACCTTTGAGAGATGTGTGCGGTGATGTTGTTAATAGTGCAGAATAATAAAATAATAAATAAA
>JAPWLS010002284.1:0-93865 GCA_028551675.1 Tineola bisselliella | reverse complement strand
GTTAACATTTCTTCATGGAATAATTACAACTTATTAGCTTAAACTGTCTTATCTGTACAAGGTGGGGCACGGGAACCTCCCACATTCAAAAAGGCTGGTAAAAAAACTTTCACATTGATTGTAGATGCTGTTCCTCTAAATTTGCGCACTCAATATAAAATTATACGGTTGGGAACACTAGCACACATTTTTTTGACATATAGGAAGTCGCTATGCCCCACCCTATAGTTAAAACACGCAATTCAAACTACCAAGTAAAACCCAAGCATACAAAACCATATGTAGTTAAAATATATGATTTTTATTGATGATACCTATCCACTATTCGGGTAACAATAACTCGTAATTTAGACTTAAAACACATTAACCAATCTTAAATCTAAACACCCACAGAGACGTTTTTGTGGATAGTGTGTCCACATATTAAAAAAGACCGCAACTAACCGATGGCACAATCAACGGCCAGTCTAATTCTACCAATAAAACCGCATCCGGGGGTGACATTTTCCCTTACACTGACGATCCCGACAGTATTTGCTCCAGTATTAACCTTTAACTACTGAGGTGGATTTAATTTCACGTAAACACTGACGTGGGGGTCTCAGAGACCCGTATTTATATGTGCTTGTATTTAAAAATCTTTAGGGTTTAGTGTTTAATCATTAGTTTCAGTGTATCTATTTAAATAAAATAAAATATATTTTTTTATAATTTATTTGTACATAATTAACTATCATTTCAAAGTTTAGAAAACACATGAGATCATAAATCAGCAAGAATAAATAAAATTATTTTAAAAATCAACTAATTAGAGTAATTCAAAAATTTATTTTCTCAAAACCTGAGAGGCCCCCACCTCAGCAGTTAAAGGTTAACGTCGCCTGTTTTTTAATAGTAGGAACAACCTTGAACGATTCATGCAAAAACATAAATTACTTTTAAATGTGACAATGTTTTTACCCTTATTTTTTCAAAAAAAAAATCAGACAAGTTAAAAAATATATATCGATATTTTTTATCGATCATTGTGACATCACTAAATCTACGCTAAGCTACGAGTATAATAATACGAGTATAAGATATAAAAAATATTTTTTTGAGAAAATCTCCAATACACTTGTAAAACTAACTAATAATTAAATATTGTACTTCTTTATTTGAACTACAAATATAAAAAAATTGTTCGCGTTAATTCGTTTTTCTTTATAACTAACTATAAATTTAAAAAAAACCAGTGGTTCAACGTTCAAGACGCTAGGAACAATTAAAGCTACCACAATCGACCGTGCTTTGATTTTTAACATCGCACCAGGAATCTTCAACTAAACATAAAAAAATATAACGACTTATAAAAAAACTAATTACTTTTTAAGTATAAACTCTTTAGTATTTTTAAAAATTCCAACAATTCTTTAGTAGATATGGTATAAACGACAATCTTCAAATTGGACTTTGGACTGGAAGAAATAATCATTAGAAAGGGATAACTATCGTATCAAACTTGAGGCATGTGTGAAAGGGATGCACATATCTCCTTTGCCGTTCACGACAATACGTTCTTTTTCTATTCTATAGCTTATATACCTACAAAACTGTATCCATTTGAAAATAGCCGTGCGTACATTATTTAAAACACTCTTTACCGGGTTAAGCTTTACAGACTACAAAGTAGTTTAAATATAGAGGAAGCGAGCTAGCCTGAATTACGTACGGAGAGAGAGAGAAAGAAAACTGAATTGACCTTGCATCTCTCTCTACCCTATAACATATGACAAGGACAGCAGAGACAACAGAAAGAGATGTAAGTATAGTGGCTTCCTCTATCAACTATATAACATTTCAACTATTTTAAATTGGTATAAAAACAAGTTCGTCTATGACACCATACAAATATAAAAATTTTAAAAAATAATTTTAAAAAATCGCTACAAAGTACACTAACTATAACAAAATTAATACTAAAAATGATTCATTTAAATCGCTTAGCAACTCAATTCTGGAACAAACAATCAACTATCTCTTTTTAACACGTTTGATACAAAACACGAGTAAAGAGATCAGCTAATATATCTGTAAGTAAGTATAAAACATTTTTGCATTAAACAAGATTAGAACACTGTTTGTATAAAACTACAGAACTGGGAAAACACCAAAAACCATAAATAGAAATAAATAAATAAATAAAATGTGACCAGAGATATAATAAATAAATAATATAAATAACGAAACCACCAAACCAGGACACCCTGTACTACAGGTATGAAGACGAGAACAACGTAAACATAACAGCCTTAATTTTCATATCATATTTACACTATTGTAACTGGCTTTTAAGCCACTACAATTGCAGTTTTTATTCATTAATATGGCAAGATGAGGCATTCAATCACGTGGCAATGTACACCAATCAGACGCTGCCACGTCACACCTTATGACACTGATAATATATCCTAAATTATATATTAAACTATAGGAATAATTTAAAAATAATCAAGCTTAGAGATAATTAAAAAGACCTAGTTAAGCCAAAATACTGTATTGGTTTCGCATGATATAAAACCAGGGCTGTATCAAGCTGTGTTTTGTCAACTACCCTACATTTTTTTTTTACTGGAATGCTGTGAATTACAAACAAATAATACTTGTTCAACTGTAAACTTTTAAGAGTCGATTTATACCACTTTAACCTTAGTAGTATATTAAAAATTTACTTATCAATTAAAGAACACCCTGTTTCGCCATAGTATCACTTCTAGCTTTGTGCTTTGGCTACTTTCAGGACTAGGTCACGCGAGGCACTTACGGATGCGCGAGCGCAATCCCCTTGCTTCGTTTCAAATTAGCAACGGCGCTCGTCTTCACGATCTCCTGCGCCTTCCTACAGATCTCTGCCGTATCGAAGCTGCTGATCCTCTTCCCGTTCATAATCGTATGCACAAACACATTGTCGTCGTATTCTAAGTCTTGTAGTAGCTGAAACATGAGCGTAGTATATAAATGGACAATGCCCCTGTACAGCAGCTATTCTTCTACATCATAGTAGATTTATTATATATTATTATGACATTAGTATGTAAGTGGACAATGCCAGTATACAGCAGCTAAATCAAATTGATAATTATTAAATTAATAAATTTATTTATATTTGTATTTATATTGACGAGTAAAAGCGCTCTATTGGAGCCTAATTACGTAAGTAAATAAATAAAAAGATGGAAATGTATGGTTAAACTAGTGTTTGAGCTTTGCTTACTGTTGGCTTACTAGAAGGATTTTTTTGACTGAATTTAATGTTGTATAGGTAGCTATATATATTTTATATACATATATATTATTAATATAACATTTATTATTGTAACCACTGTGCAATCTGATTTATGAATTGTTATTTCCTTTTTTTCTGAATTAAAATTCAGTTTTTTATAGGCTATGATTGACGAGTTTCTTGTGGTAATACTCGTCATACACCTTTCCGAAGTCATTGTAGAGTCTAACGATGAGCAAGTGCACGCCTTTAGTGCCTATGCTAATAAACGATTTTCATTTCATTTCAATATATTTCATTTTAGAACTAAAATTCTTAAAGTGAATTTTCAAATGGATACAGATCTTGTTGGTACATAAGCGATAGAATGAGAATCGATCGCGGTGTCGTGAACGGCAAAGGAGATATCTGCATCCCTTTCACACATGCCTCAACTTTATAAGAATATAGTTATCTCTTTCTAATGATTGTTTCAACTCAAAGTCCAATCTGCATCCATTTAAAGATTGTCGTTTGTACACTTGCTTGTTGTAACTCTACAACGGCTTCGACAATACGTATGACGAATAGAAGACCACCAGAAACTCGTTAATTATATCGTGTACATAAAAAGCATTGGTTCTCTGTTTTTAGAGTCACCTATGATAGTATATTCTTTAACTGAATGTATAATAGTATTGCTGCTCGGCAACTACAACCGACCCAATACTTGGGCAGTCGTGATCAAAGTTCGGTGCATATATGACCAAATATTGCTGCTTGATGATAATCCGAGATCATTCCACTTCTGTGGGCTTATCACGAATTTAGTCTGGCTTTCGAATCGAGCTGTCACAAGTAAAACGGATCCGTTAGCAATCGGGATCATGAATTTTTACTAACGACTAACGAGCACCAGCAATCTATCAAATGAACGAAAGATAGAGACGTTCGAAAATTATCAAAAAGTATCTAAAATATTGTAGTTCCAAATCCGCACGCGGTGGCGCTGCTCAAATTTCCTTACAAATCGCTTGAAGCGAACTCGGTTCGAAAGCCAGGCTAAAATTCGTGATAAGCCCGCTGACACCAAATAACGCTGCTTATTTTGCAATATATAATATATTTGAGTCCGTGTAAAGGAAAAATCACTTTTGCTTTACAGTTTTATATTAGGACTGACTGAAATTGACAGTCGTATTTTTTATAAAACTTATTCTAATTTATAATAATCAAAAGGAGGTTGCGATCGCCAACAGTAGAATAATTATTAATTCTTCGTTTTAATTACCTTTGGCGTTAATAAGAAATACTGCGCATGCTCCAACTCCGTCGTAACTTTCACAAGTAACTGAAACATCTTCTTCTCGTTAATAGGATCCATTCCTTGGTTTATTTCGTCCACGCATCTGTAAATAAAACCCAAGTCTCAGTATTCAGTATTCTGAAATTACACTCAAGCATAGATTCACCGATTAGAGTTCAAAATTTTAAACGAAAGAAAATAGACCAATCACACGCTTGAAAATTTGTTGACGTAATTTTTGACCAATGATAATAATGCATTGCAACTGTCTACTGTCACCTAGTTGTCATTACGTTCTGTTACACGTATTTATAAGAAATCTTTTCAATCGTTACTTATTAATATATAAATAACAGAAAAACAAAGATGCAAATTAATGTTTAAACTGGATATTTCATATATAATTATATTCAACATATTTCTATTTCATTAAGATTACTATCTAATGTAGTAAATAATTATTACTGCATAAAATACATTTAAATCAGGGGTTCCCAATCTTTTTCGTCTAACGCCCAATTTGAAAATCAGTTATTTTGTAGCGCCCCCCTCCCCCTTTTTTACCTTAAAAACCTCAATAACATTTAGCCTCTAGGCCTTCAGCGCGCACTTTGGGAAAGCCTGATTTAAACGCGGGCCTGAGTCAATGATTATACCTGAACGGAACGGCGGAGAGTTTCTGCAGAGCCAGCAAATAGATGGCGATGCTCAAAGCCCTCTCCCCACCACTCTGCGTGAACGCGGTCAATTTATTCATACTTTCATTACTTCTGAAGCTCACTTGTATCGATATACCATATTTGCTGAAATCATCCTGAAAAGTAAAATAAAGTCAAAGGAAATTATTTAAAATTATTTTGCTTATGATTCCCACTACAACATTGAACTAGATTCAAAGTATCCTATGTTACTTGTAGTACCTCCAAAAATATGTGTACAAAGTTTCATGGTGATCGGTTAAGTAGTTGTTGCGTGAAAACGTAACAAACAAACTCACATTCACATTTATAATATTAGTAGGGATTTAAATTAAAAATCTAACACACTCACATCAGCCGCCTTATCTAGTTTGACCTCCCCGGTGCAACCCAACTCCGTGAACATGGTACTGAACCACGCATTAATTCTCTGCACCATGTCCTCCAAAGACGGCAACCATTCAGATCTGAAATTAAACGACACACTTACAGCGTTCATTCCCTTACTATGGCTCTGGGGGGCTACTCAGGCATATCCGAAGTTTCGTGATACGGCCGTCACTTCTGTAGCTTACGTCAATTTTGACATATAAGCCCGTAAATAGTCCTGTCAAATATCCGTAAAATAAGCATTGTGTGGCCCAGCCATTCTCAAAGTGTGTTCCGCGGAACCCTAGGGCTAAAATACTGCAAAAAATACCTACCAAAGGGAGATTATAAGGTTACATCTAAATATTCCAACTAAATATTACATTGCAATATGATTATTCATAAATACATATAAATCAGTTTTTTATAATTATATTAAGGCTTTTTCCTTTGCCAAAAAAGTTTGAGAACCGCTGGTGTGGCCTATCCGTCGTGACGTCGCTGTCAAATCCGTAATTTCGTAAATGATGTGCGAGTGCGCCTGAGTAGGAAACGTCCGTATTTTCGTTTCGTAGCCTCCCTGATTGTTTTTACACTATGTTTACATTGTCCTAGTCCTGACGTCTTGAGTGGTAAGTGTATACATTTAGGCAAAGAGGGAGATGTAAATTGAATAAGACGCTATGTACTGTACAGTGTACATGGCAGAAGTTCCCAAACTATGGATCGCAAGAGAATATTGAATAAGTCCTAAGATCTAATATGCATTGATACTGCTTATATAATATATTATTTTTTCATTGCAATTAGAACAAATACGACGGCACTAAGTAGTTCCGCTACTCGCTACTAGGGAATCTATGTGTGTTATAAATAAATAAATATAAATTACTTGATAATGTTCAGTCTATTTTCAACCTCTTTGTCGAACTTTTCACAATTTAAAGACTCCTCCTTCAGTCTTTTTATAGCCTTTTCTCTATCTTCGTATTCCTTAATCACCTGAAATTATTTTAAAAACGTCTGAAAAGGTTCTATAACTCGAAACAAATATTTTGGTATTTATTTATTTATAAAGCCTACCTACAAAATTACATTAGAACTACATATTATAAAAAGGACTACTATTATATAAACTAAACGAAATTTTAATTATAGGATAGGACGGCATGCTCAAGGTGATAAAGGGATAGATACTACACTTCTAATAAAATTACAAAAATACATAAAAATAAAAAACAAGAACCAAATAGATGTAAGGAAGAGGGGAGAAAAAAAAAGAATCACAAATATTTAAAAAAAGAACAAAATTAAAATACTGGTTAGTTAGCTAGTTGAAGATAGTTAGTATCAAGATGTTTCCTGTATTTTGGCTTGTAATAGTATGTTATTTAAGTTAATGGGTCTTAAAATTATAATACGAAAAGTGGTGGTACGACCTCGGGAAACCAGACTGGGTTAATAGCCACCACTTTGAGGCCCACATTTAGAAATATCACTTAGTTATAGGAAACAAAATGGACCAATCACACGATTGAAACATTGTTGACGTGATTTTTGTCCATAATAATCCATTGCAACTGTCTAATGTCACCTAGCTGTCATTACGTTCTGTTACACGCATTTATAAATCATTTCAATCATTACTTATTAATATATAAATATCAAAAATAAAAAAATGCAAATTAATGTTTAAACTGGATATTGTACATATAAGTATAAACCGTGTTTAAAGATTTATTTCCAATTGTATCTCGTTATAAATAATTATTACTGCATAAAATGGAATAAAACTCAATTTGAGCTCAGTGGGCTTATCACGAATTTAGTCTGGCTTTCTGGATCCGTTAGCAATCGGGATCATGAATTTTTACTAACGAGCACCAGCAATCTATCAAATAAACGAAAGATCGAGACGTTCGAAAATTAACAAAAAGTATCTAAAATATTGTAGTTCCAAATCCGCACGCGGTGGCGCTGCTCAGATTTCCATACAAATCGATTGAAGCGAACTCGGTTCTAAAGCCAGACTAAAATTCGTGATAAGCCCACAGATTGTACACTCAAGTAATGCTCAAGTGGTTACAGTTCAGACTACGCTCGAGTGTCGTTTCTGAACACTTGTTATAACTGTAATATAACCAACCGCTTCAGTCTCAGGAGGCATGCACAATAAGGCTGTCTGCAAGTCCGAACAGCATTCCTCTAACTCTGCCATCGAGGTGGGAAGTGATTTGAACTCGTTCTTGTACGGAAACCCTGGGTCCTGGGGTAGTTTATTATTGCAATTACGTTTCGCCTCTTCCAAGTTATTTTTGGCCTCTTTATGAGCTTTCGCTAGTGCATTTTCTAAATTTTGTAATGTAGCCTGAAAAACAAACATTTTTTAAAAATAACCCTTCGGCGATTTTCAAATGGATACAGCTATATAAGCGATAGAAGAGAAACGATCGAAACGACAAAGGAGATATCTGCATCCCTTTCGCACATAATAAAAATATAGTTATCCCTTTCTATTGAATGTTTCTTCCAGTCCAAAGTCCAATCTGTATCCATTTGAAGATTGAAGAAGAAGTATAGAAAAGCCTACGTACCAAAGCACCGCTATATTCATTTTTGGTTTCTCTCAATTTCGCCTGATGCTCCAATATAAGTTGACGAGTCATTTCTAATTTGAGCTGAAATAAGAAAATTTTAACAACCAATTAATTTCATTCTGGATTGATTCCATTAAATCTATTAGCATATCTACACGTACTAATCTCACCATTTCAGTCAAGTAATTTTCCACTCAACACTGACATATTGATGCATACTAGCTTAACATCTGGTTCCTGAAAAATATACACCTACATGTATACCATAAAGGCTTACCTTCCAAACATCAGCATTGAGTGTCGCAGTTTGCAAAGTCTTCGCGTTCGCAACAATCTCTTCGCACACTTGCATCTGTTGTAATATTATTTCCTTCTGCTTCTGCTTGCACTTTGCCGTCTCTCGCGGTATATTTATTTTAGGTTCATTTTTCAGGTCTTGCAGTTTCTTATTCTGCACCTTTATTTGCAGTGTCACCGCTTGCACCTGTAATTGCATTGTCGAAGATAAGAGTTAGTAACCTGAGTCTGAGGGCCGTAATTAGAAATGACACTCGAGCATAGTTTAAACTGATCATTACTTGAGTATAGAATCTGCTTTATGCAGTAATAATTATTTACTAATATTATATATAAATGTGAATGTGAGTTGTTTGTTACGTTTTCACGCAACAACTACTTAACCGATCATCATGAAACTTGGTACACATATTTTTAGAGGTACTAGAAGTAATATAGGATTCTTTTTATTTAAAAAAATATTTTACTATAGCTTCCAACTGACTATAGTTTCAGCTGTTTGGAATCATATTGATTCATTTCTAAATGCGAGCGAAGCCGGCGGGTAAAAGCTAGTAAATAATAAATCTATAAACACGGCGATTATTATACAATAATCAAGATTAAATAGTAATATATATACTTATATGTATATCAAATATCTAGTTTAAACATTAATTTGTACTTTTATAATGATTTCTTATAAACACTTATAACAGAACGTAATGACAGTTAGATGACAGTAAAGAGTTGCAATAAATTATTATCATTGGTCAAAAATCACACCAACAATGTTGGAAACCTGTGATTGGTTTGTTGTGTTTGGGACGACCGAGAGAGGTTTTAGGATATCTTTATTTCGCATAAACCCTTTAGGCTCTTGCGCACAGTCAGGATCTACGAAGATTTCGAAAAGCATATGATAAGAAGAAATCACAAGAAACTCGCCAATCGTAGCCTGTACAATATAATGTTAGTACAATTCTTGCTTAACCCTTTCCACTCCAATGTAGAGTGACACTCGACATAGTGTAACATTTCTTTTTGCGAACAATTTTAAAAAAGGCGGGATTTTAAAAGGGATTATAAATATTAGAATTAAAAATTATAATATAGTATCCTGTAATTACTCATAAAATAAAGTTTATCATATAAGAAAAATCAATTTTATTTATCAAATACGAAAAACCCCCTAAAAGTTAAAAAAACGCAATTTTAGCGTGAAGCTGGTGGAATAAAAAGAAAAAAAGGCTTGGAGTGGAAAGAGTTAAAGCTAAGCATCTCAAAAAAGATCTCTCTAAACAGTGAATCTACGCTTGAGTGTCATTTCTGAGTGTGTGCTTAGGCATTACCTGTTCGACCCTATCTCTAATAATCTTTCTTGCGTTAATGAACTGATTCAAGTCGTCTTCGAGTTGTGCAAGTTTATGGTTGAATGTATTTATGTGCTCGTTGTGCTTTGTCACTGACGTCTCGAGAGATTTCAATCTGGAAACAAATACGCATTGAGACCACTACAACAGATACAAGGACAACAGAGACCTGATTTTTTGTAATTCGAGAAACTTCTGTGTATCATTTTGTATCATTTTAATAATAATAACAATAATAAAACTCTTTATTGAACTAAGATAGTACATAGCTGAGCTAACCTTTGTCAGTGTTAGCGGTAATATTCAGGTGTAACAAAAAAAAAAAAAATTGGGTCCCACATGACAGGTATTACCTAGTATGGGACCATTAAAAATCATTACTGTTATTTCAATATAATAATAAATAAATACATAGTTATAATTTTAAAAGAATTAAAACTGGTTTCAAATTCTTTTATATTTCAGATATCTAATATTAAACCAAAACATACATTTCTTTATCTTTCTATGTTTTTATACATCAAACTAAAACTTGCCAAGTGGATAATTATTATAAAACGGTCATTTGACTACAAGTTTGTAGTCATTTGTATCTATATTTTGTACTTACCGTTTCTTATAATTCTCGACTTCAACTATATCGACAGTGTTTGCCAAAAGTTTCGCCGGACGTATTTCTGTTATAGAACTTGATTTTATGCCACTGTACGTCGACACACGAACTGAGAATCTATGTTTTGCTGAAAAATGACTTGGTTACAATTAATCTAAATTTTAACTACATCTATATAACTACTTATTATTATTATATCTATTACTGAAGAGAGCAAGACGCTATTACAGTTACTACATATAACTGTAATGTTAAATACAATTGTATTTTTGACAAATAATTCTTTCACCCATATTCAGGGGGGCTACTCAGGTGCACGAACTTCGGACAAAAATACGAACGTTTGCTACTCAGGAACACTTACGTACCCGTGATCGTTCACGAAATTACGGATTTGAATGCGACCTCACGTCGAATAGGCGACACAATGCTTATTTTACGGACATTTGACAGGACTATTTACGGGCTTATATGTCAAAATTCACGAAAGCTACAGAAGTGACGGCCGTATCACGAAACTTCGGATATGCTTGAGTAGCCCCCCAGAAACGACGCTCGAGTATTGATGCACTTTATTCCTATTGGAATAAGCGTACTTAAACACAGATTCTACACTCAAGTATTGATCAGGTAGTTACAGATCAAACTACGCTCAATAAGAACTTACGTATGATAGAATACTACTGGCTTATATTTATTTATTTAAAATTTAGTACATCAGTACAAAGCGGGCTTAATGCTAGGTAGCATTTTCTACCAGCCAACCTTTAAATATTTATTAAGAAAAAAAATATGAAAGAAGGGATACATTACATTAATAAATAATAATAATAAATTCTTTATTGAACCAAAATCACAAAAGGCGAACTTAATGCCTTTAGGCATTTTCTGCCAATTAACCTTTGGGAGATGTGAGCGGGATGTTAATAGTACAGAAAATAAAAATAAATAAAATAATACATAAATAACATTACTATAACATATATAAAAAACATAACAACAGTAACACACACACACACACACACACACAAAGTCATACATACGATATAAGTAAGCAAACAGTAGTTTTTTAATAGCGAGCAATATACCCATAATTGTAAGCAATTCTCAATATGTAATGTCACTAACTCACCAGTAAAAAAGAAGGAAATATTGTCGGGTACTTTTCCACTGTTATTGTAAGTATGGTTGTTGCCAATGGGGATGCGGTGTACTCTGTACAGTTTGTTCAAGTAACTCATTATGGCTTTGGGAGCTGTCATCGTGTCACTCAAATAAGTATAAAAGCCCAAATAGCTGAAAATAATTACATACACATATATCAGGACAAGAACAACATAAACATGATCGAATAGAGAATCAAATGAAATGAAATTTATTAGCATAGAATCTATCATGATTGGCGAGTTTCTTGTGGTCTTCTTCTCGTCATACGCCTTTCCGAAGCCATTATAGAATCTGACGATGAGCAAGCGCACGCCTTTAGTGCCTATGCTAATAAACGATTTTCATTTCATGGCTTCGGAAAGGAGTATAACGAGAAAAACACTACAAGAAACTCATAAACTATAGATTGTACAATCGAAAACCTTCAAATGGATACAGATTAGACTTTGGACTGGAAGAAACAATCATTGGAAAGGGATAACTATATTCTTATCGTGTAGAGCTTGAGGCATGTGTGAAAAGGATGCAGATATATCCTTTACCGTTCACGACACCGCGTACGTTTCTCTTTCTATCGCTTATATACCTACAAAAACTGTATCCATTTGAAAATCGCCGAGTTTAAATTAAATAACTAACAATATATGTGGCGATTGTCAATACAAATTAAGAAGATATTTTGACATTTCATATGTCATGCTTCTCGTCTGTTCTACTATCGTTTCATTTGCGTTGTGATAATTATATTTTTAGTCCGTAAAAATCCGCACTATTATTTCACAGGCGCGGTCGGTTGTCTCTAACGTTCGAGAGAAGCTTGCGAGCGGTGGCGCGTGCACACGGATGCGCGGTTTCACTATAACGCGTTTCAAGACATAAACATAATGTAGTCATCAACTTCGTCGTTTTCAGTTAACGCGATATATATATATATATATATATATATATATATATATATAGATATATAATTAAATACAGACCTTAAGTCCTCAATGGGAGAGCGTTGCAGGTTACTATTGCACTCCTTACTGCATATCGCATTCACCAGCTTCAAGCCCATCTTCACCCGGACAGTGGTAAGAAACAGGTTCATGTCGCTCGTTGACTCGAACGTGAACGCGACCAAATCGCGATTCGACACTGTATTCTCGAGGTACTGAGCGAATTTAGCCTCTTTGAAGTTTATCTGAAATTACATTTATATATTTCATATCGCAAGATCCTATCAACATGCTAGGACCTGCAAAATTAGAATTTTACAGGAAAGTAATTTAAAGTAGCTATTGTGCATAGTTTGTGTAGATTATTTGAAGCAAATTCATTAAAAAAATAATAGCAACAATGTTAGTTCGGTGAATGTTAATAGGACCCGAGTATATCCCTACTAATATTATAAATGTGAAATGTGAGTTTGTTTGTTACATTTTCACGCAACAACTACTTAACCGATCATCATGAAACGTTGTACACATATTTTTGGAGGTACTACAAGAAACACAGGATACTTTTTATTATAAAAAAAAAATTATTTTTTAACTATAGTTTCCAATTGACTATAGTTTTAGCTGTTTGAAATTTACATTACAATTACAATTTACACTATATTTCTTTTTATTTCCGCCTGTCATTTTTATCATACTTATCATATTGATTCATTTCTATTGAAATGATCTCTGATACTTATTTAATAACTTAAATGCGAGTGAAGCCGCAGGTAAAAGCTAGTGGTACTATATATATGTTGGGACAGCGATTATTTGGCGTGTAGAGCGAGAAGATACGAGCTGCTTCGTATTAACCGAGTGTACACGAAGCACGCCGATAGTACACGAAATAGAGTAAGTTGTAAGTTCACAGCGTTGGTGATAATTAGCAATATAGGTAAGCTGTATTTCCACATACTATATATAACAAATCTGGTACATTTACCTCAAGTAACATAGGTTCATACGATGGGCATTTAAACAGGCTTTTATTCTGCCTATACCATAAAACGGCTTGATAGGAATCCTGGCTGAACTGGCGGATGACCTCCAGACGTTTCCTATCTATATCTTCAAGTGATTTAATTCTGAAAACAATATATTAGAATCGATTATTGCAAGAAACATATTCTTCAATCATTCAGTCAGTACGAAGTAATTTAAAATAAGAACAATAAATAATAATTCTAAAAACATCTTTTACTCTAATACAGTGGTTCTAAACCTTTTAGTGATGAAGGTCTATTTGACAAAATTTATTTAAAGTTTTGTAGTAATATACAATAAATATAAATAAATAAAACACACATAAAATTATTTAAAAAAATCTTATTAACGGAATAACGGAAATAGTATATTTTTTAACAGGAGTGTTACATGAATGTAGAATATATTACAAACTATAAGTATAGTACTATAGTAATATAGTACTTGGACCGTTTCGAGTTCTTTCAGGCAGTTCTTTGAGAGCCGCTGACAAACAAAACAGTTCTGTATTAAGGGTGTGGCAGTTGATTCAACAAGCCGAAAATATTTATTTAAGAAGATTTGAGGTACTTGTGGCGGTCGATTGTTTATTCAGTCTGTCATGTCTTTACTTGTTTCTTCTGATCTTTCTATTGCCACAATGCATTGTGATAATTATATTTTTAATCCATTTTAATCTACATTATTATCTTACATAAGCTTCTCCAAAAGGGATATCTTATGTATTTTTGTGCAGAGAGGTTTACATTGGCACTTACTTATTCTGATTCGAACGTATCTGTGGCATGACATCGTTTTCCAATTCATATTGCACCTCCAGTTTCTTCTTCTTGATCTGATCAATGGCGGCCTTCGTTTTCATTATTGGTTTTTCCACTTCGGCCAAATCCATTTTTATTTTTACATCTGCAATATGACACAATTTTTATATAATAGCATGAAGAAAAAAAAACTTTTGCACATATGGTGCTGCAAGCAACATATGGGTTTTTTTGGCATGAGGGTTTACGTGTGTAATAAAATTTTAGAATTTCTAGTTGGATTGTTGACCGACCCGACTTCGTTAGTGTAATATATTGAGGGTAGTAATAAAAATACCAAATGCGTCTGAGCCCTTTAATGGTAGACCGCAAACTGACAAACTACCCTCAATACATTACAGTTAGACATAGTTAAAAAAAAATCTATTTACTATCTCCGATCTTTGCAATTAAATTCCCCTGATTCTGAAGCAGTTTATTGTAAGAATTCTGCTCCTCGCGTATTTCAGCTTCACGATTCTTCGAATGTTCAAGCCTTTCTTGGAAAGCCGTATCCGCATCCTTCAGTTGGTAATCTAAATTTCTTATAGCCTTTATGCATTCTTCTGACTTCTCTTTTAACGCTATTGTTATGCGTGTCTGCAAAGGTTATAAAAAAATAAAAACCAAAATCTTCAATTCGCATAGGTACGTCTGGCTCTTGTGCTAATCGGCGATTTTCAAATGGATACAGTTTTTGTAGGTATATAAGCGACAGAAAGAGAAACAATCCCTCTGACAGCAGGCCTCAACTTAGACATGAAAAGAATATAGCTATCCCTTTCTAATGATTGTTTCTTCAGTCCAAAGTCCAATCTGTATCCATTTGAAGATTGCCGTTTAGGTACATTATAACAAAGGTAATTCACAAACTAATCTAAAACTCTTTACACTGCTTACTGTCAACTAATTTTATTTGATATATAATAACTGCAAACATATAATAATAGCTGCAGACCTACCGAAACCTTCCGACGCGTTAGTTTTTCTTACAGCAACTGCGGCCTACGACATCAACAAGAAAATAAACTTACATCTCTTAACTTAAGTTGTTCGATCGTAGTTAATTTTTCCTTAGTATCTTCGACTGCCTTCTGGAGAGGCTCCAAAACAGCTTTGAAATCATTAACTACCTTCTCTGCGGCTTCACACTCCTTTTTAATCTCAGCCTGTTTTGATCTCCTACCCTCATACTGAATGAAAAGCATTTTTATTTCACACATCCTTATCCTCTTCTCTGATACCTTTCGTTCCGCCATCTTATCTACATCTTTTTTTAATCTAAAACATTTAAATACTTACTACACGTTTGAGTTCCAACAAACAACATACAAATAATAATATTAAACATATTGGGGATGATTCAGTCAAACATTTGGAATTATAATTCTATTTATAAAAATCCCATTATTGGGGTAGTTACCAATTTTTTTCTTATATATATAATCATTTATTACCTAATTAAAGATATAAAGTACTTTACGTCGGAATAATGAGAAGAATACGTCCAGTCAATTAGAATGAAGCACATTCAACCCCTCAAGCTAGCATAGTGGAAGTGACTATCTGTCGTGACAGTTGTCTCCACTCATGGACCACACTCGAGCTTAACATCAGGCAGAGTATGGTCATATGCCAGGCAATTATAAAAACAATTGAAAATATTATTACTTCTACAGTTCTACTTTATTGTACTGTTATTATTATGCTACCTATGTAAATACAATAATTGTAAGTAATCAAGAATACCTTTCATTAATCTTTATTTGCTCAGTCAAATTTTGCTGTAGTGTTGACGACTTAGCTTTCATGTCTTTTTGTTTTTTTGTGCTTTCAATTAGCTCATCCAGCTGGTCTATCGACTTTTGCCCTCTGATCGTAAGCAGAGTACTCCTCAACAACTGATGACTGTCCATTTTAGCAAAGTCCTGTACACGGTCTTGGGGTAGAAGCTGACATAAATTGTCTACCTGTTAATTTGAATTATATTAGTTAAATTAATTAAACAAGACTGGAATATGATGACACTTTGCTTCATAGCATTTGCTCATTAAAATGGCTTTTTATAAATAACTATCTTGATGACAACCTAGTGTCACTAGTAGATACTTAGCTACTAACTTTATTTACATTAATTGTATTAATTAATTCTTGCTTAATTCACAGTTAAGCAAGAATGTACCTAACTACTAATAACATTATATTGTACAGGTTGTGATTGACGAGTTTCTTGTGATTTCTCGTTATATCTAAATCCTAAAGAGGCAACAATTATCACAAATGTCTGTATGTACAATTACAGCAACTGTGATAGCTTGAGGTGAATGCTATCAATTAATTGTATCAATTGTAGAGGCTATTAATTTCATGATTCTATTCTTTAATGTAGATGCGTATTAATTATCTTCTATTTGAGATTGCAAAGGGAACTATTTTTCAAAATACAGAATGCTGTAGTTTGAAAAATGTGGACTAAATATGGTTTCAAACTAAATGCATTTCTTATTCTTCTGGATCATTACTACAGATCAAATGTGGTCTTCTTCTCGTCATACGCCTTTCCGAAGCCATTATAGATTCTGACGATGAGCAAGCGCACGCCTTTAGTGCCTATGCTAATAAACGATTTTCATTTCATTTCATTTCATTAGACCTGTAAGAACCTCACCTGAATATTCATGCCAGCGATAACACTTTGGACCTCCTTCTCTCGAACCTGTAGATTATCCATATACCAAGTAGTAACCCCTTCCATTGTGAAATGTCTAGTAATTATGATATTGGTTTCTCCAGGATTCCTATACAGTTCCAACTCAATACGAGCTTTTGAACATCCGCTACGGATATAATCTGACAGCTGAAAATAATATATACTATTTATAAAGCCTACCTACAAAATTACATTATGACTATATATTATAAAAAGGAGTACTATTATATAAACTAAATGAAATTTTAATTATAGGATAGGACGGCATGCTCAAGGTGATAAAGGGATAGATACTACACTTCTAATAAAATTACAAAAATACATAATTTAGATGTTACACAATAATGAAAAAAAAAAACAAGAACCAAATAGATGTAAGGAAGAGGAGAGAAAAAAAACATAAACACAAAATTAAAATACTGGTTAGTTAGTTAGTTAAAGATAGTTAGTATCGAGATGTTTCCTGTATTTTGGCTTGTAGGAAATGTAGGAAAAAAAAGGCTATAGTACATTGTATTCAGTCTGTATTCAGAAATGATTCGAGATTAGTTTGTTCTGTAATCACCTAATTATTGCTTGAGTATAGAATCTGTTTATTACACCATTCATTCCGAAAAAAAGAAGCTAACATAGATAGTAGCAAGCGTGTTCTTGAACAAATCCACCACTAAAATCTCGTTTCAAGCAGAGATCATTGCAAATACAGACCTTAAATTAGTTTACATACAACAAAATCAGTCTTCAAATATTGACTATGTAGTCTTTTAAATCAAAATAATAATCTTAACATTCATAATTTTATTTTAAAAATGCTTTAAAATTACAGAAATTAAAATATTTAACCTTTGCTTCTAAGATATCAATATAGTACTTACTTTCTTAGAACGTCCGATGGCGCCGATTTTGCCACAAAGGCCAATGATAATGGCGCACAGAAAAGAGGATTTGCCTGTGCCATTGGGTCCTATAATCAAGTTTAAACCTGTGCCGGCAATAAACTCTACCTTACTGTACGTTCTGGAATAAAATAATATGATAAATAAATTTAATTTAATGTTTTAAAATAAGATCTAAAATGCACGTGAACATTTTCAATGCACAAAATCAATTCGCTAAAAATGCGAGGTCTGCAGTTTTATGATATCGAATTCGCGCCATAAACGTTTACTTACAAAAAGTCTTCTAAAGCTATACGATGGATGCTTCCAGGTCTCACATTCTGATCGTTAATAACTTTAGACATTATTAAAACCTTAAAATCGTTTTAAAACATAAAACTCACAAAATTATTAAATAAAATCATATTTGAAACGAAAAGTGGGAACGCACGGCCGACAAACCGTATGACAATATTATTTTTCTCATTTAAAGACAAAAGGATCGAGTTCATACAACCAATTATATTAATTTAAAGGAACAAAACCCAACTTTTTTTTTAATTGCTTATTTTATTTCTAACTTTTATTTAAAAAAATACTTGAAACTAAAATATCTTTAAGTATTTTCATTGAATTATTACTATTTATATATTTATACAGAAAAAGTGTTATATATATGGTAACATTGTGAACAACACACCAAAGACATTAGTTAATGCTGCATATACACCGGCCTGATAGATGCTAATGATTTAATGACCACAAAGGACCGTTTATTTGTATTTTCCAAGAAGTTTTATTTCAATAACATTAGAAAACAATTCATACGAATAATGCAGGCATATGTATACATAATAGGCTTAATAAATAGATTTCAAATATAAATAATATTTAATATAAAAGAGCCGTCTTTGGGAGTCTACCAATGAAGATAAAACTAAAAATAATAAAATTAGTTATTATAATTTCTTTGTTATTACTCATTTTACGTGACTAAACAATCAATTGCAGAAAATAGGCCCACCTTTTATATTATTGAATTTATAATAGTCAATGATCTCCTTTGTCTGTATTTTTGGGCTGGTGTGTACGCAGCTTTAACAAAAACTGACAGCTGTGTCACCTGGCATCTATTTTAGTCTATTAGTTGAAACCTTTGCAATAGACGATAAGTTCGCGGCCAGATGAGAAAAAAGTGAAACAACACGATTTCTGTAGAAGGCCCAGCGCCTGTCGCTTGTGTTTGCGCGTTTTGGTGAAGGTTTTTGTTGTTTCATATCGAAAACTTGCATAAATACATTCTTCTTGAATGAATGTTAACTTGATCCTCCGCGAAATAAATTATCCAATTAATTTGCTATTATTTAAACAGCTTTTATTTCGGATAAATTGGATTTTTATCGTGATTTTGATTTGCTGATATCGAGTGCCGTGTTTATAAATATTGATTTGTACTATTATCGTAGTTTCAAGTGTTCCATGAAACCTTGAGTGAAATGTACGGAAAAGTATCCCAAGTGTGTGTGTAACATGGAAATTAATTATTTATTCGAAAAAATGCAACAGTTTAGTGATGTGATCAAAGTGAGTGACCGAGTTCTTTGTGGCATCTGATTGTTATTTTATTTGTGTTTTTCGAAGTTTTATTAAACATGGATGGGACTACGGAGAAGGATTGTTCGCCACTATGGAGCTTGTATCAGCAGATCGTCACGGATATGAAGGTAGGCTATTAAAATCGATTAGCATCTAGTTTCGTTTGTGCGTCCTTTTCGCCGGCCCCATGTTTTACCACGATATAGTTTTCTGTGTATTTTTAAATATAACATTTTGCTTTTTAATGTTTATAAATAACAATTGCTTAATTTTAAAATACATAACAATGGTAATAAACTTATAATTTAATATAAAATTATTTTTAATCTTTAAAGTTTAAAACCATGTACGTTTAATTCTATATATCTAAAACTTCACAGTTAATATGGATTATTTTGACATCTATATTACATATTAGCTAATTTTTATTATTTGTAATTTATTTAAAAATCATATCAACAAAATCAAGTAAGTGTTGCTAGGCAAAGGATTTAAGAAGTATTTTGTTACTTAGATTTAGGTTTGAATTATTAATCATTGAACTTTTAGAATTGATCAAAAATGAAAAAACATTCTAAAGGAAATACAATAGGACTATTAGTAAACCATAAATTACTAAATAAATAGTGAAGTCTAGTCCAATTGAATGTCATTGAAAATCATCATATAGTAATCGAAATCGAATTGATTATTGTTAGAGATAGTCTGGACGTAGAGATTATGCGAGATGTCGGACGGTGTGGACGACACCGCTATTGTTGGAAAAGATTAAAGAGACAGTGTTCATAGGTCCTAGCTATTTAATTAATAAACGTGAATAATCAAACAAAAGAGAAGTTTTACTCATTACAATTATGTTACATATTGAAAGCAATATGTATTACTTCAATAAATTACTAATCAATAAGTTAATTTTTATTAATAAGTAAATATCTACATGTTACCTCCAATTGATCTCAAACATTTTTATAGTAATCACGTTTGCCTGATAACAAAGTTTGTATATTATATATATCTAATGGTATAGGGTTGCTTCTGTTATATTTAATATATAAATACAAATAGGTATTTCTTTGTTATCAACCTATAAAGAGGTCAAAGCTACCTAATAAGCTAACACTTAAAAATTACCTCATCTAATTAAAGCCTGTTGATTGATTGTAGATCATAAAAAAGCCTATGACCACACTCTGTCTGATGTTAAGCTGGAGTGTGGTCCTATTACAGAGATCTGCTGGTTTAAGGAGATGAATGTGCACCACCCAGGTTAACCTTTAACTACTGAGGTGGAGGCCTCTCAGGTTTTAAGGAAATAAAAATTTTGAATTACTCTAATTAGTTAATTTGTTGATTTTTAAAAATAATCTTATTTATTCTTGCTGATTTACAATCTCATGTGATAAGTGTTTTCTAAACTTTGAAATGATAGTTAATTATATACAAATAAATTATAAAAAAATATATTTTATTTTATTTAAATACATCCACTGAAGCTAAATATTAAACACTAAACCCTAAAAACCCTAAAGATTTTTAAATACAAGCACATATATGTACGGGTCTCTGGGACCCCCACGTCACTGTTTACGTGAATTTAAATCCACCTCAGTAGTTAAAGGTTAATAGGTCACACTTATATATAAGTGCTTCTTATAACATCTTGATCTCAAAGTGTGGTATAAACAAATAACACTCAAAACTTGAAAACAATTAGTTAGATTTAACACTAGAACTACCTAGGGTCAGTCAATATGACCGGTTTTAAAAATTCTTCACAAGACTCATGCAAAACCTTACTCATTATTTTTTGTAAACGATTCTATTTTTTTTTCAATTCTACAATAAATTTATTGAATTATATTTTATACTTTGCAAGTTGGTAAAAATAGGTCATAGGTTAAACCAACTAGATGCTGCCTTGCCATTATTTATGTTGTACTCGGAAAGTACCAGGTAAGCAGTTACTGTCAACTGATAAGAAGATGAATTGATGTGAGCTTATAACAATATCTATATCGCTTGGTCCTAATTTATAGGAGAGCGATTTAAAGTTGTTGAAATGAAATAAAGTGAAAATCGTTTCTTAGCATAGGCCAGTGATTCTCAACCTTTTTTTTTGTTGCGGCACACTTTTAACGATTTCAACATTTGGCGGCACACAAAGAAAAAGATAGGTTTAAAAGTTTTTAAATCATATTATTTAATAATATTAACATTATTATATATCTAAAATTTGGCGGCACACTTTTAGAATTTCGTGGCACACAAAAGTGGTTGAGAATCACTGGCATAGGCATTAAAGGCGTGCACTTGCTCATCGTTAAGACTCTACCATGACTTCGGAAAGGCATATCACGAGAAGAAGACCACAGGAAACTCGTCTATCATAGCCTGTACATAAAATAATTAACAAAAATAAACTGAAATTTTAATCAGAAAAAAAAAGTAAATAATTCATAAATCACATAATTCACAAGAATTAAAATTGTTGTCTTTGTGCTTAGTTTGTTTGTGTAGATTCTTCGTTGTTGTATTGAGTATCTCGGAAACAATTGAGAAAATTTTAATTTATTTTCTTATGAGATGGAGATTTATATTTATAGTTATTTCAATAAAAAAAATTGCCAAAATGTTAGTTCTAACTATGTTAATAAGATCCGGCGATATAGAATTAGTAGGTATTATTACCGCCTGCAAATATGAGTGATTCTAAATTCAAATTAGTGTTATATGTCATTAGGACTGCGCTGATTGGTTGTTTAGTCGCCTCACCATGCGTCAATTAATAGCCAGTATTAACGTTAAACCTCATAGCGTAAGTTTAAAGCGAAAATTGTTGAATTTAAGTGAATCAGATCAAATAGGTAGGTAGGTGTATTGCAGTTAATATACGGATGCTAGTTTTACACTCTAATTAATTTTAGAGAGAAATTTTTTATTAATTTCTTTTTTTTAATTGAAATAGTTCGTTAAAAGCGAGCTCTCCGACGTCTTGTTAGATGAATTATGGCTTTTCGTCTAAGAATTAATAAGTATTGAATCTATAACTAAAATAAAATAACGGTTACATGTTTTACTATATATAGGGTGGAGTGCGGGAACTATTCACGTTTTAAAATGCTGGTAAAATAACACTGAACAAAAAAATATTTACCAGAAGGTCATGTATATTCACATTTAGTGTAGGTCCTGTTGTCTAAATTTGCGCATCCAAGACAAAATTGTTTTACAGTCGGGAACGCTAGTAGACAACGACACTGCGATTTTTTTGCAATGTTTTCAAACCTGTACGCGTAGAGGATTAAAACTTTCCAGTGTGTGAATATTTTCAACAACAAAAAAAATTAAGTGTTAATTATGAAATAAAACCGATCGCTAATGTAACGGCCTAGTTGTTGTTGGAAAACTTAACTACCTAATTCTCCATTCATAGTGGTAACTTGTTCATTCTTTGCGCGGCTCATCAGCCGGAACATTTTGAAATCGTTTCTATTTATAATCTTCAAATGGATACAGATTGGACTTTGAACTGGAAGAAACAATCACTAGAAAGGGATAACTATATCCTTATCGTGTCGAAGTTGAGGCATGTGTGAAAGGGATGCAGATATCTCCTTTGCCGTTCACGACACCGCGATCGATTCTCTTTCTATCGCTTGTATACCTACAAAAAACTGTATCCATTTCAAAATCGTCGTGTATACATACAATACTATAGAATGGGTAGTCTATAGATTTTGTTCTTGGAAGACTAGAAGACCCCTGGTGAGGAATGTACGCAAATGAAATCGATAAATTATTACATAACGTCTGAGTAGTATTAAGGTCACGTGACGTCACGACGACCTTCGCCTTTCAGAGGGCCTGAAAGGTCGTCAGAGATTTTCGTAATTGCCCAAAACGTTCTGTAATAAATTCACGTCTCGAAGTAAACGTCTTATGTCTACGTAATTTATCTTAATTTGACCTCTAAATTGAATGTTTATAGTAAGTGTATGAACTGCGAATTTTTATCTTGGCTATATAGGGTGATCCTGTTGTACGTTTGAAGTCAATCCTCATGGTAAGATTTTTTAAATACAGGCAGTCCTCGACTTACGTCAATCAATTTTTTGACACTATTCATCAAGCATACGTGGACTTCAGTGTTGCAACCATTGGATCAAGGAGTTATTGCGTCTTTTAACGCCTATTATCTTTGAACCTAACCCTTGGACTTTACATGTAAACATATGAAAAAATATGTCTCGTCTTATGTCGTTTCGATTTACGTTGTTTATTTCGAGAACCTAACATGCCGTAAGTACGAGGATTGCCTGTATTTAATTTACTTACAAAAACTCCTAATACTAATTAATATGGTGGTCACCCTATGACATAAATTTAATGAATGAAAACGATGCAATATCAGACATACACACGAACAAACCTTCTGAGAATGTCGATTCTTTATAAAATGTCGCAATCTCTGAGAAACAAATCGGGATTGTGGAAGGTACTTTTAAAACAAAAATAGTTAGCAATCGTGAATGGGGGACGGTTTGTTGGTATACATCAGCCATTCTCAAAGTGGTGTTCTGCGGAAACCTAGGGCTAAAATACTGCAAAAAATACCTACCAAAGGGAGATTATAAGGTTACATCTAAATATTACGTAATATTACATTGCAATATGATTATTCATAAATACATATAAATCAGTTTTTTATAATTATATTTTTGTTTGTTTGAAAAAGTTTGAGAACCGCTGCTATACATACTCTTAGGGTAGGGTAGTTTTTAAAGTAGGACGTCTAAATTGTGACGTGAATACGCCCTTTTTTAATAAATAATAATAACATGTCACAGACTACATTTGAAAGCTTCCGGGACGTTGGATACTGACAATAATTGGTTTCTACTAATTTTAGATACCCTGCCACGTGTGGTCACCTACTTGCCTAGTTTGTTTAATTTGACAATTTATAGGTTAAAACTAGATTTATTGCTTTGAATATAAAAACAATTGATCTGGAATTTGTCTTAATAATTTAGTCTTCTATAATTGATCGGAACCAGCTCTCCAAGTATAAATACTGTTTTTAATGTACTTATGTGTATATAATAATAGGTCAATGAACTTTTATTTCGTCGAGTTCTGTTAACATAGTCGAAATTAACATTTAGGCAATGGTTTTTTTTTTGTTGTTGATAGCTATATCTATATATGTTGATAAATATAGTTTTCCATTTTATGAAAAAAAAAAAAATTCTCAATAATTTCAGAGATACAACAACGAATTATCTACACAAACAAACTATGCACAATAACAACTTTAAGTAGTTCTTCTGTAAAATCACAATTTTATAGATCGTATCATGTCTTTGTTCTGATACCCCTAATATGGGGTATTTCAATTCGGAATCAGGGTATTCACTCTCCTGTAAAATTATGATTTTGCAGATCCTACCAAGTTAATAGGATACGGTGATTTAGCTCTTTGGTTAAAATATATTGATGTAATATATTCTACTATAATATAAAAATATAATTAATTTGATATAGTTTTTTGTTAAACATATACACTCCAAAGCTGAGTTTATATTACGCTAGTTGAGTTTAAAACAAATGAGAATGCTTTTGTTTGATATCAATTTGCGCTTTGATCTCATTTAGTGAGAGCCATCAACTTGAATGATCCGCTAATAGGGAACGTTTAATCTCAAATTTTGAATAAATAACTGGCATATTTGAATAAACTCATCGTCGGTTAATAAAGAAAAAAAAGTTTGTTCAAAGGGAAATGATAATGTTTCCGTGAAGTTTAAATGATTCGATTTATCGTTCCATTTTTAAATTCAATTAGGTTTTTTTAAGGAACGAATGTGTATCGCATACGTTAACAAGGTATATTCTAGTGGTCTACAAATAAATATCACAGTAGCAATCAGTAATAATTACAATTAGTCCATGCATTAATATAATTATAAAAGCTATAATTGAAAATAATAAATGTAATTAGCGAATAAAATATCAATGTTCAAGAATTAATGTTCGTAAAAGAATTAATTAAAAATTTTAAATTAAACTAATGATAAAAAAGTAGTCGGAATAATGAATGTGTGGCCTGTCAATTTGAATGGAACACATTCGTCTCCTCAAGCAAGTATAGTGGAGGCGAGTGTTGCACGCAGATATAGGTCTAGGTGCATAACAGAAGAACAAGATCCTCTGACAACATAATTATTTAGTATATTTTGTATTTATTTTTATTATTTTATTTTTCTGCACGATTTACATCACCGCTCACATCTCCCAAAGGTTAACTGGCAGAAAATGCCTAAAGGAAGTTCGCCTTTTGTGTTTTTAGTACAATAAATAATTTATTATTATTATTATCAGGCGGAGTGTGGTCATATCTCAGTCCAGTATAAAAAAAAATATTAGAGAGAGACCGAATATGGGTTTAACCCGTTAAATACGTACATGAAAAAATATGCCGATAATAAATATCTACCATACAACGTGTGTGTTTGTGTTTTGTTTTTCTATCTTAATATGTAGGTTATATTGATCTCTGTTTATTTAGGAGTGTTGAGCGAACGTAAACGACGTCGTGGGTTAATAGCTTGTTAAAACTAGTCGATTAAAACTCCTCGTTTTAGGGCAGAAGGGGTGATTATTGATTTCGATCGCGTAGATACCCCAATTTGAAGGTGACGCCTGTAACAGCTGGCATATTTACATTGTTACGGTCTTGTTTAAATACGGTCTCGCCGTTCGGGTGTTTCCGTGATTGCTTCAGGTGGTTTCGGGATTGTTTTCTTTTTTTAAAGTTTATTTCTATTCGTAGCTATTAAGGGTACAGCGGTCAGATATTTAAAACACAAACATCCGTCTATCCCAACATAATTATAGACACCTTCTTTGGCGTCATACTGCGCATATAGCTTCAAAATATAATTATCCGACTAATGAAAAAATAATAAATTAAATCTTTCAATTGTTTCTGAGATACTCAATACAACAACGAAGAATCTACACAAACAAACTATGCACAATAATAAAATAAGTCGCTCTCTTGTAAAATTACGATTGTATAGATCGTATCATGTCTTTGTTCCGATACCTATAATATGGGGTATTTCAGTTTGGAATCTTGGAATATTATATTGCATATATTATGATTATAAACATTTTCAGTGCATTATAATTATATTTCAAAACAAATGAATGAACGCTTGAATAAATAATGAAACTACAAGTAAGCGGAACGAAACATCCTGTACGTAGAACCTAGTTCTCAAATTGATGCGCTATCGTCGACCTAGATCCGCAACCAGTATATCTATAGAATGAAAGTTCATTGTAAAACTATAGTCGTTCGTTATCCATGCGTTTGGGATTGGACTAGGACTTTTTGTTTGTAGAGTCACATGCGTTCTAAATTTGAATTTAAACGGTCGTTTATAATGACAGTTATGTTTTACGTAATAGTTTTGTTGGCTGTCATTGGTCGGTTTCACGTCACGTGACGTCACAAGTCAATAAGACACGAGAGGTTATATTTAGTTACCTAGGGTCAAGATTCTGGTGTTAATTGAAACTGATCTATATTGAGTGCCGTCATGCATAAGGAGGTTTGGATGGTGTAGAGTCTTAAGAAAATAAAAATATTTTGTTTGTTATTTTTTAAAATGATAAGTACTACTACATGTTTAATACATACTTATTATGTATGTCTATACTAATATTATAAAGAGAAAACATTTGATTGTTTGTTTGTTTGTATTGAATAGGCTCTGAAACTACTGGACTGATTTGAAAAATTCTTTTTCCATTAGAATCCTACATTATCCCTGATGAACATAGGCGATAGAATATTTTTAAAAACGCTAGGGATCCGTATGAAAACTACAATAATGTAACCCAAAGTGTGAAAAATTAAAAAAAAAATCATAATTTCAAAAAAAACACAAAATATAATTTTATGAATTCAAAATTTCATTGTCACCCTATTTACAATAGCAATGATAGCATCGTATCGTGGATTTTGCAACTATAAAGGTGGGCTGTTGGCTAGATTTGTTGTAAATTAGAACTTGTTTGAACAAGACAAACATATTTTAATATGAAAATGCTGATTTTACGAAACATCGATTTGATTACTATTAATTCAATTAGACGTTTCGAATACTACAACCTATTGTGGTCGCTCTCGAAGTATGTGATGTAAACTTGTTTTGTATGAAAAAAAATGTTGAAGTAGCTGGTTGGATATAGCAGGATTTCTGCTGGCTAAGGAAAAAACTTGTAGTTGTTTCTTTATATGTAACTATGTTTATTAGGATTAGAATTTCATGGATATTCGGTTTTAGTTAAGTGGTAGTGTATGCGTGCGTGCGTGTGTGCGTGTGTGTGTGTGCGTGTGTGTAGAGAGATGTATAACTAGTACCTAAGGGGACGTTAATTCTCTTGTTTTATTTTTTAATGAAGGATCTTTATAGCATCGTGGTCACGGTGAAAATGTCGGATTAATTTTCATTATTATATTAATTAAAATTAATAACTAAATTAATTAATATTCTCGAATAATCTAAGACAGTAATATAAGGAAGAACTTTTAAATTTAATTTCTATAATAATAATTTAATTGTTCGCGTTTAGTTATTGCATTTGTCAACTTTCCTCACTCCTCCCCGCATCTCACTTACAGTCTCTTATTTAAAAATTCAACGGTTGAAAGAAGATGCACGTCTATTGGTCAGTGACTATATTTGACGCTCGAGCTATGAGTCCTTGCTTTTTCTAACCTTTCCATTTTGTGTTTATTTAAATACTTAATTTAATTAGTGAAAAACACAGTACACTTAATGTGTTATAAATGATATATTTGCTTGGATATATGATATTATATTAAGGTATGCTAGGTTGTGCGATTGGAATCCTATATGACTTGAAATGAAATAAAAATTAGCATAGGCACTAAAGGCGTGCGCGCTCATCGTTAGACTCTACAATGCAGATAGAGCATGGGGTATTGTTTTTTTTTATATTAATAGGTTACTATGTTACTAACCATATATATGGCAAATAAATGAATTTGAATTTAAACGCTTATAAATTAGCCTAGGGAAAATGTGTACAATTTCTCACTTACGGCTAATATAGCAAGTTAAATGTAGTCCATAAAAAGGATTGCTATTAAAAGTTGCATTCTAAGCAGTATAGTTTGTTTTGTCTCGCTCCACTTGCCAAATATTACGACAAATATACGATCGCGTGTCTGCTTTATAGTATACATTAATATTGCAACTATTTTACTAATTGGCGTCGACGGAGATGCTTAGCAATAACTACCGTTCGGAAAATGTTAATGGATACAAAAGAATCGAGGCTTACAAGAAGCAATGGACGTCAATAATTTTAAATACCTGTAAGTGGAACTTCAAGACGTTTAGTTCAGATAATTGTTAGGTATTAACCTAGTCTGATGTTCGGTGTGACATTCATAAAGTATCGTTCCGGGATCAGCTTGGATGTAAATATTGGCATGTAAAGTGTGATCACATAAACACAAACTTATTTCATTTTAGAATAAAAGAGAAAGATATGAGCATCACAAAAATCTGGCTTTACTCATTAAAAAGAGATTTGTATAAAAAAAACAAGTGAAAACTTTGTATACGTGTTTAGAATTAACTTTGTCTTCGTATTCATTCATGACACGTAAACTGTCGCCAACGGAGTCTTTCTTTTATTGCCGCTTAGAATTATATATTTACTAAGAAAACAATCCCCTTTTTGTAAAGCTTTTTTTACTTGAAATAATTCATTAAAACAACACTGATGATATTTAGTTTCCAATAGAAGTCACAAGGAACTCGAGTTTTATTACAATTTTGGTCCTTCGAACCGGATCACTAAACAATGCATTTGAATGAATTGTCTCGTATACACAAATAAACTCCAATAGCCTATTCATTAGTATTGATTTGTCATTAAAATTAAAATGGTTTATAAAAATAAAATAAAAACCCACACGCTTGCTTTTAACATTAATTGTTTCGATAAACAAAAATATAAATCTAAAAGTAGGTTAGAACAAATCGAGGTAAATGAACTTGTAATACGCGTAATTTGCTTATATTTAACTCTTAGAAATGTTGTTAAATTGGTCTACCAACAGAAATGATGTTGAGTTAAATCAGTCATTCTCAAAGTGTGTTCCGCGGAACCCTAGGGCTAAAATACTCCAAAAACTACCTACCAAAGGGAGATTATAAGGTTACATCTAAATATTACGTAATATTACATTGCAATATGATTATTCATAAATACATATAAATCAGTTTTTTATATTTATATTAAGGCTTTTTCCTTCGCCAGAAAAGTTTGAGAATCGCTGAGTTAAATTATTCCAATTAATTGTAATGTTTTTTTTTCTGACATATTTTTACAAAATATTTTATTTTATTTTATTCTGCAATAAGTCAATATTACGGGTAATTTTAGTCAAAAGACCGCTCTCGTCTTTTTCATGTTAAGTAGCATATAAATAAAAAATAACATATTATTAATTTTACTAACCAATGATGATCCAGATTATAATAACGAGAGACGAGATTTTATTACGCTTTCTTAACACAATCATGATATTAATCAAGTTAAGTAATAAAATTTAACTACCTACATTGAAACACTTCCTTTTCCTTTAACATTTTCAAATTTAGAATTTTTCTCAGTCATGTGACCATGTTCCGCCCAATGTTAAACCACATTCGCTACTCTAGGTTTTGTTTAAGTAAGATAATAATCTCGGTTGCTCTGTGAACCAAAAGAAGAAGTAGTTATAAATATCGCCGGGTCCTATTGACATGGTAGGATTTACAAAATTGGAATTTTACAACAGAGCGATTTAAAGTTGTCATTGTGCATAGTTTGTTTGTGTACATTCTTCATTCATTCATTTGTATTAGAACATCTTAGAAACCGTTTTCGTTAAATATTTTGAAGCTAATTCAACAAAAAAAAACCTTAATTGTTAGTTCCGGCTATGTTAATAACATCGCAGGAATATAAATTTTAAATGATCGATATAAATTAAAAAAAAAAACTAAAGTAATGACTAAGTAGAACAGGGTTACCATGTTTTTAGAATATCCGCAAAATTATATCTAATAACTTTTGTGGGAGTAAACCCGTTACGAACAGCCATGGGATCTCGGCCGCTCCGTTATACTGTTTAACTATTGTTTACAACTTAGAAATATGTATTTACATATAGATATTAATTTATTATATGTAAAAGTGTTGCTTTGTTTACTGTCCCGGGGTCGGTGTCACCTAGATACAACCTCCCAGTTTTACCATGGTGCACACTCATCTATTCAAGCCGTGCTGAAGTTAATGCTATCTGCAGTCATTTTTATGAGTGGTTTGTTGTTATTTAAAAAAAAGCAAAAACAAAACACTGTTTTTTTTTTATGTTTACCCTTAGGTATACAATAGGATGACAATGCCCCTATACAACAGCTATTCTTCTACATCATAGTCGATTTATTATATATTATTGTGACATTAGTATGTTTGTTCCCTGTTTTCCAATAAGAATAAGAGTGGTCTGTGTATGTTTATTATGGGTTTGTAATTAGCGTCAATAATAATAAAAACAATGAACAAATAATGGTACTCTTTTAAAGACAGTTAAAAAGTTACAATATAAAAGAAACTTGTTTCAAAACTATGTACAATTAAATTGATATTTGGGTCGTGGCGAAAATATTGCTCTACTGTGTGTATTCAATCGCTTACTTTGATGCTTTTTCGTATCATATTCTAATATTATCATAAACTAATAGTTTTAATAAAATTAACTTCCACTATTCTGGCGTTATGAATACATATGCGTAACTAGGTATACCAAACAAAGTCAAGTAATTTTGACGTTTTAGGGAGTTTGTCGTTAAGTAGAGTGACGTTAAATGGAGTTAACATTGTACAGTGAGTGGTACCTCGATATACGAATGTTTTGATATACGAGCTGCCGAGCAAGAGATGAGAACCCAACATGCGCCCCGATCTACATTCGCAGCAGCATACGGTGCTTTGAGATACGAGCAAGGTTACGGAACGAATTAAACTCGTATATCGAGGTACCACTGTATATGTACTTGTCTGAAAATGACGTCAAAATGATGAATCTACCGCGGACGGTAGTGAGATTTGCTCGCGAACTTGTCATAATTGGGTTTACCTTTACGATATGCAAATTATGACGGTGTGGAAATTGAATTATTTTATTGTTTGTCGAACAATTTGTTACGACATTTCAGTCGGTATCTGGCTGTTGCTTCTAAAAATATTATTTTTTAAACGTTTCTTTTTTTTAAATATTTTTATATTGGCATATGTAATTTTCTAGATGTGTATTTGACCAAAAGTAACTTGAAATCAGTTCAAATTCAAATGTCTTGTTGCTCCTGTTTGTTATGTAGATAGGAATCCTAAGTTTCATTCTCAGTTGATAATATATTACATTTAATAAATCGGTGTTATGTCTTTGTCCTTGACATTTCATTCTAATTTTGAATTTATGATAATAATAATTATAATAATAAAAAGAACCTCATCACACATACACATAATAATAATATAAAGATATAAGACACTATAGTTATTTGTTCAAAAATAATTGAATACTACATACAGATAAAAATATTATAGAATAACGTTGTATAATATATCTCGGTCTTGTGGTGAAAACACGTCATATAAATTACAAATACTAGATCAGTTACTTAACGACAAAACTTCGGTCGTTTCCGTAATTAATCGTGCTATCGTTTTAGTATTTGTATATTGTTATAAAGGCATGTTTCTACTGGGGTAAGTAGAGACGATGGAGCGCCAGTTGTCGACCGCATATGTCAGTATGTTCAAATTACTACTAGAGGCATATTTAGGAGGTGTCGCTGAAATAAATATTTGCATATTCTATTTCAGAAGTCGTATATAACTTCGAATAGTCTCTTCGTCGTTTGCAGAGCTTAGAATTGTGTTAAGTCGTTAATAATAGTGTTTATAGGATATTGTGTTTTTTAAAAAGTATATAAGTATTATTGTATTATCTTTATTGTCTTCTGCATTCTTCTTCTATCTCTCTTGGACTTGGTTGCCTAAAGGAGATCGCTTTTTTTTTCAGTATTTCAGTAAAATGACTGGTCTTGCAAGATCAAATTAAAATTCCTACTGCATCTAACAATTTCTTTAATTCTTCTAATCTTCTTTAATCTATAACAGAAGAATTAGTTTTATGAACTTTACATTATTTTATATATATTTGTAACAAATATATACTTTTTTTGGTTTTGGTAGAAATAGGTATATTTAAGCTGGTAAATCTAGTGTTAAACTGCTTTCTTTGCGATCCGCCAAAGAAATAAACTTAATAATAAAAATAATGTACAAAATATAGATAAAAAGAATGCAGCTTGTTATCAATCTCTTCGACAATCGATAAAAACAAGTGAATCATTCGAAAGATAAATGTAGGTTAATCGCAGAATAAATATTTTTGAAATAAGAAAAGGCCGGCGCGTGTAATTTTGTCAAACAACACCCATTTCGTTCGCGACGTTGCATAAAATTTGCAAATACAACGACGTGATTTATTCAGTATTCACATAACACAAACCAATCCCTACTATCCCTATCCCTACTAATATTATAAATGTGAATGTGAGTTTGTTTGTAACGTTTTCATGCAACAACTACTTAACCGATCATCATGAAACTTTGTACACATATTTTTGGAGGTGCTAGAAGTAACATAGGAAACTTTTTATTTAAAAAAATTTATTTTTTACTATAGTTTCCAATTGACTATAGTAAAATATTGAGTATAGTTCTATTGAAATGATCTCTGATACTTATTTAGTGACTTAAATGCGAGCGAAGCGGGTAAAAGCTAGTTGGAAATATTTCTTAGATGAGTCGGAGTTTAATCAACTTTGGGAACCACTGGCATATAAGGATGGCGTCTATAAATTTAATTATTTTAAAGTATTATTTCAAATATACCGGTGACATTTTATCTACAGTGTACAACCACTGTTAGAATGATGATGACATGTAAAGACACTGGTACAAGCTTTACATAATTGAATCCACGTGTTGATTTAACTGGGTCTCCGTAGGTACTGCATATCCGTTAAAACGCAGTTGCAATACCATCACGACATTCTACTGTAAACTTCCGCAATGTAACTTAATTAACTGTACAGATGCGCCTGCGCATACATAATCATTTTGCATTACGTTATATCTAAATCATGTGTTTACCCTTAGGTAAACAATAGGATGACAATGCCCCTATACAGCAGCTATTCTTCTACATCATAGTAGATTTATTATATTATTATGACATTGGTATGTAAGTGGACAATGCCAGTATACAGCAGCTAAATCAAATTGATAATTATTAAATTAATAAATTTATATATTTGTAGTTGTATTGACGAGTAAAAGCGCTCTATTGGAGCCCATTTACTAAAAAATCATCCTTTATTGCCATATGGAACAACGAGGTTCAATTGTTGAGGCTTCGTTCAAGGAATGTATGTATTTAAACCAGTAATATCCAAACAATAGATCGCGGGTATGTGTTAATAGAACGGTCCTTCATTTATATTGATAGCGCTTGTATTTTCATTCCAATTAGAACAAATTCGATTCGCTACTAGGGAATCTCTGAATACCAATATTTATACTCGCATTTTTATAAGACAACCAAGAGCCGGATCTAACTCACTGATTTCAACAGTATTGTAGTGTATGCTAATTTGGACGTTCTTCTTAATGACGTGGCGACTGTTTTCTGCACACTCGAGTCATTCGGGTCTAGTCGATTTGTGACCACTATAAGCCGATACTGTGGGCTTATCACGAATTTTAGTCTGGCTTTCGAACCGAGTTCGCTTCAAGCGATTTGTATGGAAATTTGAGCAGCGCCACCGCGTGCGGATTTAGAACTACAATATCGTTCATTTGATAGATTGCTGGTGCTCGTTAGTCGTTAGTAAAAATTCATGATCCCGATTGCTAACGGACCCGTTTTACTTACGACAGTACGATTCGAAAGCCAGACTAAATTCGTGATAAGCCCACTGAAATGCTATTTTGCGATTCTAATGACAGACCGTGTTAATGAACTGAAATGAAATTCGTTTATTAGCATAGGCCCTAAAGGCGTGCGCTTGTTCATCGTTAGACTCTACCGTGACTTCGGAAAGGCGTATGACGAGAAGAAGACCACAAGAAACTCGTTAATGGCGATCACTAGTTTTAAATACGAGCATGTGATGTCTCAAATACATCTATTATAATATTGCATGCACTACTTTCCCCGGACATGACTGATGGTGGTAGAGCTTCATTGTCAACTGAGATAGAAAGTTTGTTATTAGGTCTTGGAATATGTCAACATTATGATGGATATCTTGGTACAGATAACCTTACGATGTTTAAACCAGAGACCTGTCTTTTTGGAGCATGCTCGTCTCCTCAAGCCGTCATAGTGTGGTCATATGTCAGGCTACTATAAAAAAAACAGTAGCTTGTTAAACCGAGTAGTGTTTTTCAATCTTTTTGATTTCGCGACCCCTTTACAAATTGATAAATTCTGGCGTCACAGGTCCATTTACATTTAAACATTAAAACTAAAAAGAGAAATAGACTCCAATTAGAAAATGATTTGATTATTAACGTTTCAAAAATAGCACTACGATTTGATAAACTTTTGAAAAATAAACAAGCCCATTCTTCTCACTAAAATTGTGTTTTTATTGTAGTGTTATAGAACCTTGCCTTTTTCTTTTTAGGGGTCGCGACCCACAGATTGGAAAACACTGGGTTAGAGGTTTACACTTGAAGCTGATGAGTGATTGTACATGATAGGTTTACAACAACGACCGCTCAATATTACATCACTAGTTCAAGGTTTCAATGTAACATCGTATTTTTTTTGAAACTATTTTCTGCATAGCTGTTCACGGTGAGTTGTGATCGTGGATCTCGGTGGCGGTTGTTCGTCACGGCGTGACCGCTATATTTGTAGTGTTGTGCTTTGTATATATCGATATTTGGTTGGTTTATCGATAATTTATTTTTTGCAGATGAAATAAATTTTATATGATGATTATTAGTATTAATTGTTGGAATTTAAATTCAAGGTTAAAGACACAGTGAGTTTTTTTAATGAACATTGTATATGACAATTGTCATTCTGTTAATAATTTAATCCTATTGAGATATAGTAGGTATAATTAAAATAAATTAAAAAAAAAGTAGTTAATTGTACTTAAAATTTTACAAAAAAGAGCTTTTTTAATTTTATTAATTTAAATGTATTGATAATTTTGAATAATTTGTTTTCTATAGAAATTAATAATGGACAAATAAATGACTAGGAAAAAAGTATCGATACGTTATACCCAAACACTATTTAAACTAGAGTTCATTGACTGCGCTACAGTTTTTGCTCGCTGCATCTCAGCTACCTTGCTGCTTACCCCTTCCGGGAGACGGTATTCCCAACCATTCCAAATATCACAGCGTGTGATGATGTGGCACCTACACTAAGATACGCCTATTTGTACAGCATGCTCCACCTCTGCTAATATTAATAAATCTACAATTAAAGATGCACTGAAATGGATGAACGTCAAAGATATTGAATCACGTAGCCTTTGCCTATTTATAAGAGAAATTGTTTCGTTGGAATGTGGGCAACACTGTTTTCCCGCGTTGGACTTGTCAAACCAGCGTGTCTAAAACCAAACTACCTACCATTTTGTGTGCGTATTTGAATGCATCATATTATTCTTTGCAACCAAGTTGTTTTACCCAGAAATTTTCTTCACTCGTGTCTTCCTATCACACCAACAAAAATTACAAATGAGTCCGCCGAGTTATTACGTAGACTTCACTGGTCTGATCAGTATCACCATCCGAGTGCCCGCCGCACCATTTATAGGTCAGTAAAAAAGAGGAACATAGATCTACCCCCTATTGTAATATTGCAAGATCGAACAGTATTATTACTATTACATTATATATCGCATTAATTTTAATAATTTACAGTTAAGCAAAAACGCACCTAACTATTAACACAAATATTATATTCTACAGACTATAGATTGGCGAGTTTCTTGCGATTTGTTCTCCTCATATGCCTTTCCGAAATCAAATTTTGATAACAATCGTTCATTCATTTCAATGCATCCTTGATAAAACTCTACGTCATATAAAATCTACCTAATATTCCCCACTATGTAGGGAAAAGATGCGCTTAAAAGAAGTACGAGCTACAGCAGAACCAGAACTGCTACTCTAGACAGCAACTTCTAGCAGCATGACAAGCTGAACTAACTGGTTTACTAATAGACTAGTTTATGTCCCCGTGATGGCATAAAAGACGAACTAACCCATCATCAGTCTGCCTACCACCATAACACTACATTCTAACATTCAAAATCGCATACAAACTAAAAACAAGCAAATCAAAACTACCTCACTCAAATACTAGAAACCTACTCAAAACCCTCTCTCCCCCCAAACCCCTATACGCCTATCATAATAATCCTACAATTAAATCTATCCATCCATTTGACGTAACTATAGAATACACCTTTAATCTACATAATAATAGAGAAAAACATAAAATATGTATCTTTCTATTGCCATTTAAATTAAGCAACTATAAATTTGAATAACATATAATGCCAAAGACTATTATAAATTGCAACTGATTGTACAAATAAAATTAAATGCGAGTGTACTATACTAAAATAAAAATATACTAAAGATAAATGCATTGCATGTGCGTTACTTGATAACACCAAAATGTTTACAAAAAACAAAATTGAGCAAAATTGCCTAAGACGGAATCAAACATTCTTTGGACGGTACAAAACCGGACTAAAAAGCATTACAAACGCTTTCAAATAAATTGCACATTTTCCAGTAAGAATTGAGATCTAAGGAAGTGATCCTTCATATACTTGTTTAAAAAAAAAAGAAACTTATTCACTAAAGATTCCTTGAAGATACTCTAGGATTCCGGGGACACTGCATGAGATGTCTCTGCCAAGGGAGCTCTCTTGCCAAAATGTTATTATAGCAATACGGACACTTCCACTCGTCAGGTCCCAGCGGAATACAGTGCGGATGGTAGTCGCTGGCCTCCACTCTCAAAGCAGCCCCGCACTTGTTGCACTGCTTCCATGCACTTGCGCCCGTCGGGCATTGTTGCAGCAGATGTGTGTGCAGCGCCCTCGCCTCTATGAGCTGTTGGCAGTGGTTGCATCGCGCTAGTATCACGCAGTGTCTCCAGCAGTGATTGTCCAATCCTACGCCGCCACCAGACACCCAACGCCCGCACCATGTGCATTGGATACTGTATAAAGAAATTTATATTGAAAAAGGAAAGAAACTAAGGAAGAAGCACATTTGGGTTTGAATTTTATATGCTTGTGCTGTCCTTGCCCTGTAATTAGAGTTCAGGAAAGAAAAGAACTAAAAATTAAAGATATATTGGTACCAGCAGAAATTTATATAACATTAAAACATTGTGCTACAGTTTTAATCCTAATATTATCATAAAACTCACTTGCAGACAGGTTCAGGCGTATTCCCTTCGCTACTGACATCAGCTGCACCTTCAAAACTATCAAAATGCTGGTCACAAAACTCGGCAACCATTCCTTTACTCCGGAGACTCTGATTTCTTCCCCGAGTATCACCAGGACTGTAATAACCGCTCTCGTCCATCTCTCTGTTTTCGTCCAATTGCAGATTTCTAAGGCCGGCCGAAATACGAGGCGAATCCAGAGGTGAATCTTTGAAGTAGTCGCTTTTCAATTTGGGCGAATCGAGACAGCGCAAGTCGTCCCTTGACGCTTGTGGCGACTCCATGTTCAGGGAGTCCAAACTGAAGTTGTTTTTTGAATTTTTCGGTGACCCTGTCATTAGAAGACAATCTTACTGATTATTGCATTAACCAGATTACACAGGCCCACAAAAAAAAGTGGTGTGTGCTGGGTGTCGGACCCACATAGTCTGGCGTATTTTTTCCCGCTGAACACGAATCTGTAGTTCAAATTGGGGGTTAAACTGCAAAAAATGGAGAAAAACAAAAAAAAAACGATAAAATCACGATCACGTATTTTTTTCTGTATGATATTATCATTCTTATAATTTTCGTCTTTTCCCCCCGCACACTAGAATACCTGGCCCGATCGCAGGTGAGTCAGCCGTCCTAGGGGTGATAACCCTCATACCTCCTCAGGTCTAAGCATGAGGGCTTTCCGACTTTGACAAGGACAATGTCAACTCGTCGTCGGACACACTACGGCATCATCCTCATATTCTAGCGCTTCCCTGCAAAACAGCGCGCCTTCGCTGGCTTCGATACGACAAAATGTTAACTAGCGAATCATTCTACACATCCCGATAAAGGGCAGTGGTCATCGTAGTCCAATCATTCCGAAGTAGCAGGTTTCTGCCGGTAAATGTACCGATTTACTTAACCACTTCCTTATTTTTTTGTCAAAAACAAAATATTAGCTATGTGACACCTAAATAAGACACAATAAGTAGTGAATTAATGTATTTGCACATTACGGTTGGAAATTACAAAGAGAAACAGTAGAGAAACTGCAACATGATAATATCATACAGAAAAAAATACGAGATCGTGATTTTTATCGGTTTTTTTGGTTTTTCTCTATTTTTTGCAGTTTAACCCCCAATTTGAACTACAGATTCGTGTTCAGCGGGAAAAAATACGCCAGACTATGTGGGTCCGACACCCAGCACACACCACTTTTTTTTTTTTGTGGGCCTGTATTATTTGTAAAAATGGCCCAAAAACATGAACTTTTAAACTATGTTCCCGACGTTCTCCCTAGTTAGTTACTACAGTCCTTTTTATTTGAATAAATCAGAATAAAGTAACTCCTCACATACCTAAACAAGGAGAATCTCTATAATCGAGATGCAAGGGCTCGTACACAGTAACGGGCCGCTCTTTCAACTGCGGCTTGCTCGTGTCATGATCGTAGTGTATCATCGAGTGACGGTTCTCAGAGTTTCTGTTCGTGCGACGATACACCACTTCAGATTTCTGATTTTCTTGAAAATGCACCTGCATTAATAACTTTCATCAGTACTGGAGTAGTATATTTTAATAATTATATATACAGGCAGTCCTCGTATTTATGGTATGTTAGGTTCTCGAAATAAACAACGTAAATCGACACATATTTTCTCATATAAACAAGTAAAACCCAAGGGTTAGGTTCAAAAATAATAGACCTTGAAAGACGCAATAACTCTTTGATCTAATGGTTGCAACAACGAAGTCGTGTTTCGAGGAACAAAACTTCGCGACAAGTGAATTCTCCTATGCCGGAAAACGAAACAATTGACGTATGCTAGTCGAAACGACGTATGTCGAGGACTGTACATATATATATATATATATATATATATATATATATATATATATATATATATAAATATATATATATATATATATATGTATTATTCCACTATCAATTCACAACAAGCGTAATAACCACAATCTTCTATCTACCTTTTCAACACAGGCTGAACTCCTCGGCGAATGCTTCGGACTAACAGCGCTATCCAATCTCAACTTATTATAACCGAGATTATTAGCGAACTCCTTTTTCGTCGGAGTGTATCTCTTCATAGGAGACGATTTCTTTAAACTGCTTCTAGTTTTCGATGTAGTGTAACTTCCGCTCAGACTGGACGGCGCCAGTGTGACTCCACTTGCGGTGCTCAGCGACTTGATGCTGTAAGTGGCTCCCAGTGATGACGTCATTCCGCTTACTGTCAAACCGCTTCGAGTTGTTGTTAGGCTCGAAGTTTCGATCAGCGACTCAGTTGTCGATTGTACTCCATTCAAGATTTGATCCTCCGTTGGCGCTTGATTCAGCATTTTCTGGGGAAAATTGTACATTTTATAATTGGGTATAAAGTCAGTTATACGAGTGAAAGAAATTAAAGAAGTTCTTATCCTAGATATGCAAAAAAAACATACATTTATACCAATTTTACCAATGTACTCCTTATTAGAAGCAAAACTTTGTAATAAACATAATATTAAATACTTGTGGAATACCAATTTCCTTTTCAAATAGACATTAAGCATTTTCTGTCAACAATTTAATCACATAATACTGTATATCTAATAATAACGAAAATATATTACCAACCTGCATATCGATCTTGTCAAACTGCTGAAACAGATGTCTGTATATGAGATTTCTTCTCGTGACAGCATCATCAGGTGGTAGCTGAGCACGCACGACACGAGGAGACCTGTCAAAGTGTCAAACATTAGTAAATTACATTAGATTGATAATAACAGAGTCTAATTAGAATCTACTTGGAGAGAGTACTTGCTCAACCTAACCTAGTCTTCCTAAACAGAGACCAGTATGCATCTACTACCTTCCAAAACAGCTGACTATAATATTCACCTGTTATAAGCTGCAAGTAGAATCCTTTCAGCTGCAGCTCGTACTGCGCCCGAAGCGTGCTGGGCCCCAGACGCACCGCACTCAGCCAGCCGTCTCACTGTTAGACCGCTAATTGAAATTATAATTTTAGTCCAATTTAAATAATTCACATGTCAAACTTTAGTTTGGAACAACACATGTATTTATACACTATATATACAGGTATCCCATAAGTAGTGGATCAAACGAGAACTGGAGACATTACGGGTCACGCCCTATTAGAAAAAAATATTTAACTAATAGTTAAAAGTAATGGGTAATTTTTATTTTTGTAAAAATACTTCAATTTGGTGATATCTTTTAGAAATATTTCATAAAGTTGTATATTTCTCTGAATTATTTTTATGTTAAGATGTAAAGACATTATTGGGCTTTATGAAGAAAACGTTTGTTTCGAATTCTACTACCATTCCCATTATCATAAAAAAACACAACACTGATGGTTAAAAGAAGAAAAATGATCGTAAAGTTTAGCGTAATTTCCTAAAACTTACAGGGCAGCCTGTATATAAACATTCATAATTAAAAAAAAAAACCTGAAAAATGAAACACAACACAATTTATATAATCACATACCAAATCTTCATTTTTCACAAACCCGTCGTACTATCGCAAGTGGCGGTTAGTCTTTCGAATATCAGCAGACACATGGCACGCTGCTAATATGGGAAAGACTGCCCACCCCTTGCGAACACATAGCCTTCGTGTCTTCAGCAAAATCTTCTTCAATCTTCAACATCTTGAATTTAGCATATTAGTTATAAATTTACATAAATATAGTAGTGTCTAGTACAAATAAATAAATAAAAATTCAATTATATGAAAAACAATAATATTATTTCTTTTTTCATTATATTTCTCATATACCAATTTTATTCTATTTTATGCAGTAATAATTATTTACTAACAAATAATTAATCTTTAAACTCCATAACCAACAAGGCAACAAATTGTAAAAATTGATTCTTAAAAATGCTTAATTACTATCAACCATTAAACAATAATTAAAAAAAAAAAGTAATATGTTGCATATACTTATATATCAAATATTCAATTAAAACATTGATTTCCATTTATTTCTTTCTGTTATTTATATATTAATAAGTAACGATTGAAACTATTTCTTATAAACGCATGTAACAGAACAAATAAATGTAACATTACTAGAAGACCTTGAACTTTATAGTTACTACGCATTTGCCTTCACTACAATCCCTACTTTAACCGTTAATTTTTAATTAGATTTACATATAAACAGTTAATATCTCGACCTGCCTGCTTACCCCAACACGACAATAACAAAAACGCCTACCTGTTTTTATCAGTATTAATTCCATGACTGAGCAGTAACTGTTCCAACATCTGCAGACGAGATAACGCCAACCGCGGATGCATCGCAGCGTTCACGGGCCGCACCAACTGTTGAGGAATTATGTGGAGAGACCTGGATGACAAAAATTGATATTTATTTCATAACAACTAAACAAAGTATTAAATTTTAAACAATTACCTTACTTCACATCGTTGTATTTAAAAATAATTATATGCTTTAAATGCATAGAACAGTAAAACATGGTAAAGGAAGTCTTGTCAGAAGCAGGCATATCGGAAGTGACAAATTTTCTGTGATATTAGACCACTAATTTAAAAAAAAAAGTAACGCAGACTGACCTAATTTGAAAAGTTTATTAGCTTTTGACTGAGATTAATCATAGATCAATAATATTTACCTAACATGAACACAATCAGCCACAGTGAGCACGGTATGCTGCGCTGTAGAGTGGATCCTGGGCGCCGGATCACCGCACGCACGAAGCAACTCCGGCAACAACTTCTCGAGACAACGACCGACTTCTGCCGCACACACCCTGTACAATTATAAACAAGGAAAGTTTAACAACTGATTGCTTGACTCAAAGCAAGTAGATATCAAGTTTCTTTTAATTTCAATATGATTTTTTCTTATATAGTAGTTTGGTATATGACACTGAAAACAATCACCTTTGCTTTACTAGTTAGAGGAAACCAGATTGATGGTGCACACTTCTCTTAATGTATAAGACAAAACAATTAACAATAGAAGAAAATACTGTATGCTTTCCCTCCAAAACTCACCTATTGGGCATATACTCTTGAAAGAGTGTCCTAACAACTTCATTTGCTTGACTATAAACAGAGAACACTTTATCTCTGAGAGACCGCTGCAACAACACCGCTGCAGCTCTGGCTGTCTTATTAGGTGATGTCTTCGTGTTGCCCTCTGTCGAGGAAGTCAGCTCGGATCGGAGACATGCCAAGCCCTCTTCTTTATCAAGAAACGTTTTTGAGTAGAATTTTTCCACCTGTTAACAATAAGGGACGTTTCTGGGGTTAATAAAGACAAATAATTGACCAATACAACATTCACTATAGCTTACTTTCACACGCTTGGTATTTACAAACGATTACATATATATATGTATATATGTGTACTTGTACTAAATAGTTATTATTAACTAGTTTTCGCAACCCATTTTTTTTATATAGTAGCCCAGCATATGACCACACTCCCACTGATGTTAAGCTAGAGTGTGGTTCATGAGCATAGACAACTGTTACAGTCGACTCCACTATGCTGGCTTAAGAAGACGAATGTGCTCTGTCCAAATCAACAGGGCACACTCTCGTTATACCGGCTACTTCCAAGCTGATCCCTTAACGCGACTAGGTCATTTCAAAGTCTGCATTCCTCTTTCAATACTTAGCTGGTAATGAATACCTAAATAGCACTAAGCTCATGGTTACTCTTTGAGCAATAACTTTACCAGAAACTTTAGATAAATCTGTGTAGGATTCTTCATACCACTGTAAGGGTTCATTTGTGATCATCCACAAAAGCAGTATAATATACATACCAAAGGATAGCCGAATATGAGTATAGGCAGCGCTGCATGTTTCCGTTCACGTTCATTCAGCTTATAAGTCGGTTTGAGCTGACCCGTGCTGCCCGTGCCAGAGCCTTCATCTTCACGGCTCTCCTTCAGGTATTCATTAGTATGGGAACTAAGGAAAACGGATATAAAAAAACTTTATAGACTAAAGACCACATTCTAACCTATATCATCATAGTATAATTATAAATTCATAAAAAACATTATTATTTTTAAATAAATAACCACTGCATTTCACATTATCACTGGTTAATCATAAGGCCACCTTTTGTTCTTTCTTTTCTTCTGTTCTTCCTTAAATGTATTTTAATTTTGTGCAATAAAGAGTTATTATTATTACATTTCATAGTCACAGTAGACTCTGTTCTAAACTAAATTGATTCTCAGTCTTTTACTTTCAAAGGTGATACCAATACACATTAAAAACAAGACTATATCACAACCTCACTCTTTTTTTTATAACATAGGCCGAACTATTTAACACATACATTCAAACATAAGCAATATTTTAATTACAATTTACTATTAAACTCCTATTGCTAGGACTAAGTTGAAAATCAATCACTTACTGTCTCAAAGCAGGCAGGAGTCTCTCTTCATACGCTTCAAACGTGGACCTTGGACCGGCGCTCTTATTTCTTCTACGGACCAAAACTCCACCTAAGTTACATAAATTAAAATGTATATAGCGGTCTATGTGTATGTTTGCAGGGTTTTCATGTACAGGCTATGATTAACGAGTTTCTTGACACCTTTCCGAAGCCATCGTAGAGTCTAACGATGAGCAAGTGCACGCCTTTAGTGCCTATGCTGATAAACTAATTTCATTTCATTTGTATGCTATATTTTATTATTTTATTACTTATATGTTGTTTCCCAACGTACAACTCTACTTAGCTTACACTTTGGACGCAAACAGGTGTAATTTTAATCAATAATATGTACACCATAATCACTTAAGGTTCATAATATACTACTCAGTAACTCAATTATAACCTGTACAAAACTGTACAGTAAAAAAAAATCACTAAATCAAAACAAAGTGCATACCATTAGCCGCATTCGGCGTAACACTCCTCCTAGGGCTATCTGTCTCTCGTCTCGTGTCATCTTCTTGCTTACGAGGTAACTCTTCTACTTGTGCTATTTCATGGACTTGCACTGGCTCAGGTTTGTACTATAAATAAAGTTCTAACTTTGATAACTGGATAAGACAGCAGTGAGGTGTAGCTTTTACCATGGGCCTCATAAGGAAGTTAAGAATCATGCACCAAATTATGAAGGTTATGTTAAGTGATAATCCACAATCAAATTAGATACGAGAACATGTATAAAACTAACATAGCAGCCATATATAGATCATGGACCAATAAGGTAGCGATGATTTACTAAAGACCACTGTTTCGTTGTAGGAATAACATTATTTAATCAATTTCACAAGTCTTAGTAATTCGTTGACAATAACACGTGATAAAACACAAACAAATGCACATAAAGTGAGCTAAAATAAGTAGTAAATGTAAAGTATAGGGCTATTTATAGAACTAAATTAATCAACTAACCTCAATCTCATCACGAATAATCTCCTCAGCTCCATTAACATCTTCCGTCCCATCCAATTCTTCTTTATCTTCGACATCGAGTCCTGGATCAGGAGGCACAGGTGAAGGAATATCAAAACTAAGCGCTCCAGCAACCACTGATGGTGATAAATGGTGAGAGAAATCGTATTCTTGGGGCATAGATGAATCATTTTTCGGGTTTGGCTGCGAACAATAGTTTATATTTCAATATATTTTCCTAAAATAGCTAATCACAGCTCGAGACGCAAATAATTTGCATGACAACTACGCAGTTACGTTGCCGATATCTAATGAGATTCTATTACGTTGGAAAAACTTAGCCACTCACATAAAATATGTTACACGATACACTAAATACTTGAATTCTAACTAAATATGAGATAAATTCAATATTCAAGGGAAACTAACCAACAAAATGGCGAGACGACGTACTCCTCTACGGGTAATTTTCCACGCAACGGCCCGCCAAAAACCGTTGATTTTGCATGTGTCAAATTTTTTTTTAAATTTAATTGGCTTCTAGGCAGTGGAATTTATATTTATGCCAAAAATTATTTCACACAAAATATTAATTAAATTTAAATTATTCATTTGAAATTTAGGAGTAAATATACAAAATATTAATCCTAATTTGCTTTAGCTCTTATAAATAAATTCATTACAAAGACCTCACCCCATCATCTTCAAACAATTGACACAGTTCATTATCTTCCTTGATCGCAATAAGGGCGTCAGCTATTCTATCGCGCATTCTCCTAGCAAGTTCGAAGTCGTCCCTGGAAGCTGCAATACGCTTGCGCAGCCGCCATCTTCCGATGCGTATCCCTGCAGACGCGAGTGCCGAGCCCGCAGATTTGAGCCTCCGAGCATATTCGAACCGCTCCTCTTTTGATAAAATACAAAAGGGTTTCTTTTATACAAATTCACAATTGCAAATTATCGTGAACCAGTTTTAAGTATAATAGGTCTTTCATATACAAATGAAATAAATAGAAAAAGGGTCGCAGTCACAGTTTATTGAAACCGCTTGTATTCGTATGACCTCTTTATTAACAGTCTGTGCTATTGTCATGATACAATTGCGTCACCCTCGTCCAGACAGTTCGATGTTAAGATGAATAGATTCAAAAGAAACCGGCCTTATTATAATACAATTTCTGAACTTGTTATACTTTTATTAAATACATATTTATAGTTAATAATAAGTAAATATAGTACGTGTTAATTCCATTTTTAATTGTGAGAAATTTATTGCACAAGAAAGATTTTAAATTATACAAGTATATATATATTTTTGTTTTAACAGTTATTGCGACATCGAAAGGGAGTGAAATGAAAATCGTTTATTAGCATAGGCACTAAAGGCGTGCGCTTGCTCATCATCAGACTCTATAATGGCTTCGGAAAGGCGTATGACGAGAAGAAGACCACAAGAAACTCGCCAACCAAAACTGAATTTTCGTTCAGAAAAAAAGTAAATAACATCAACCTACCTATGACAGCAATTTTCTTCCTGCCATCGAGTTTTCTGACTAAATCGGCGATATCGTTGTCGACGTACATAACAAATGCGAGGTCGTCGTATGGGCAGTATGTTGGCTCAGTTTGGCTGCTTGGCGATGCTGGTGCTGGCTGATCTTCTACTTCTTCTCCTAACACGTTCACTGCCATTAAGGCTATCTATTTAAAAGACAAAAAACAAAAGTTTTGTTCTGGACTCACTTTAAAGAGGAAATTTTAAGACTGTATTTTTACTAACCTGGTCGTTTTCTAGTCCTGGCAGATGGGGTCCAGATAATCTTAGTTTCACGAATCGCGCGACGGTTGGTTGTGGCAATGCTGCTGATCTGAGATGATTTAAAACAGGTAAGATAAATAAATCAGATTTGATTTTACTACGATAAAATTTATTTATAAGTTGACTATGTTATAGGTTTTATGATATCTCACCTTAGTTCTCTGGTACGGGCTTGGGGTTGTGGTTTTGCTAACGCTACTTTCCCAACGCTGTTGTAGACGGCTCCGCACGGTGTGGTCCCGCCCTCTGAGACCAAACCACCTGATACTAACACTTCTACCCATGCCGCTATTTAAAACAAAACATATTTTTAGACCAACAGATCATTTAAAGAAAATATATATTTGTTACAAATATATATAAAATAATATAAATTTATAAAACTAATTCTTCTGTTACACGCAGTAGGAATTTTAATTTGATCTTGCAAGACCAGTCACTGGTCTGGTAAGTCTAGTGTTAAATAAAGTACTTACGAACGAGCTGATGGTGTGCCAGAAGTTGTAATTTGTGTACAGAGGCTATAGATGTTAATCTTAGTAGCAATTCGTGGGGTGGTTGTCCCGAGCTTCTCCAACCCCGCGATGCCGGCCCGTGGGAGTTTAGTTCGCATGCTGGATAGTTACTGTCTTCACCTATAAATCATTTATTTAGTTAATAACCTCCACTATGGGCTTGAGGAGACGAATGGTCTACTAGGAGGACAGGCTAATAACTTCCATATTACAGATGTAGTTGTATGCATGGAGATACGTTTCTTTAACACTAGAACTATCAATATAAAGCCGTACTCTTTTTTTTTGTAAACGATTCTATTTTTTACAATTCTACAATAAATTTATTGAATTACATTTAATACTTCGCAAGCACAAGTCATCCGGTCATTTTGACTGGTTGGTAAAAATAGGTCATATTGACCGGCTGATAGTTCTAGTGTCACAGTCAATCATGTCATTGCGTTCCGCCTTGTATTGAACTGTGTACAGCTTCTATATGGGTGGAGATTTCTCATTATAAGCCTATATCTAAGCTAAATCCTTTTCAAATCTAAAAAATATGACGCAATCGTTACACAATGATTCTTTTATACAAGCCATAGTATTAAATAAACATTTTTATTGGAGTTTGTTTTCGTAAGTTATTTTTTGCAAATGACGTCATGCCTCGACTCGGCTCGCGTGTTATGCGTTTGTTTGGTAAACAATTTTTTGTTGTGCCTTAATAAATTAGACTTAAGTTAAAAAAATATTTTCAACGTAAAAGTAAAAGAAGTGTTTAGAGCTACAATTTGCTCCGAAGTTGACGTCATCGCCGTTGATGTAACACCTATAACATATGTTTGTTTGGTGCGAAAATAACACAAAGCTCAGACTTGTTGAAATATTAGGTAATATAATGCACATACTTTACATTAGGGTTGTCACAATTTCAGAAACGATATCGTATTTTTATATTATAATAAAGTGTATTGTATCATAGTCAATGAGAAAGCCGATGTCTTTTTAAATCGTCATTGTTTTTAATATTAGTCGTAAGAGAAAATTTAAAATGGGAATGTTCTATTTCAGGACAATTAACTTCCGGTATATAAATATGAAATAAATGCAACAAAAAAATCGAAATTTAAAAATGTTTAATACTCTGAGTTAATGTCATTTCAAGACATATTCTCGTACAAATAACCCCAAAAATAAAAAAAATCAAATGCTAATTAAAATATCAATTCTTTTAAAAAATGTATATTTTAACATAATTGAAAACATCGTGACTCCTAACTCTACGAATAATAAGTTTCGGATTCAGTTAGCAACGAGTTTTCACTCCTATTCTGTAATTAGGTCGCGGCCGCCATGTTGCGTGTGACGCGCATGCGCGGTCGAGTGCTAGCAAAATCGATTGAAACACAGGAGTGATGACGCATGCGTAACACTACGCTCTTTGTCTGTAACATTGCCCTACTTTTTAAATACATTACATAAATTTATGAATCTAACTTTTATTTTAAAAAATGCATTTTTATTTTAAAAACTTTCTAATAATGATCTTGATGACTTAAAAAAATATATATTTTACATTAAATCATCTAATTAGTTTCCAATGCGACAAAAAAATTATTGTTTTCTTAACGACCCAATTATAATGCACCGTTATTGCATTGTTAACTAATTACAATTACAAAAAAGACAAAGTAAGGAAAATTAAAATAAAAATTATTACAAAGCCAATTATATTGTTACCAATGACATAGACGTTTTATAAAACTGCTTACTATTACGAAACTGGATAACTTATTCAATCTTTTGTCTCGTCTCGTATGTTTCAAAATACAAAATGGCGTTGCTTGACCTAAATAACTAACCAACAAATAATTTCAACAATCCCAATTATTCATTACTAATAAACGTATATTAATTAAAATTTCAATTTAATATACACAAATATCTCAATTGTAATATGTTTAAAGTGGTTTATGTTATATATTATCACTTTAAAACGAAAGCAACGGAATACATTTTAAAAAACCTTAAATAAAGACAAATTCATACCAAACTATCAGCAACGAAGCAGTCTCACAATATAAATTAAACATTATTAAAACATAAAGAACAGCTATCGAACAACGAACACGTCCACTCGCTTTCAAAGTCGAAGAGGGTGTGCTTGAAGCTGCAGGCAATTCAATGCGGAGATGCGCGAGGGGCTTGCACCCTGGCAGCTGAAAACCTGCGCGAAATGCACCAATGAGCGATCTGCAGCATAGTGTTGACCTAGTTTCAGAACAAGCCTCGCCTCTCGCTACCTCGTATTGACGTGACCGGGCTCTGTACTCGTAAACGATGCATTAAGCCACTCATAAAATAGAATTTACGACATAGACATCGTATTCATTTGTCTTTAGTCTTTTGTTTATGGCATTGTTCATTTATTTATACATTAATTAATATTTGATATGATATACACATCAAAAATAGAATGAGTAACTTAGGTCATATAACTGTACCACGGTGATATTAGTAAAACAAACTTAGTTTAGACTCTAACTTAAATTTAGAATGAGCTGTCAAAATTATTTCAAACGAAAACAAAACAAATTATATCGTATGCTTACGTCATAGTCTAGAACGTTCGTACAAGTATGTAGATAGATACTTAATAAAAAATATATTCACCATTCTATTGTACACATTACTGAGTTTAATAACTATTGAAAAAAAAAACAAAACAAACAATTTAACGTCGCACTAGAACAGCCACACCGTTCGGTCTCACAATACGCACTGAATTTATGACTAAACCCATAATCAATATTGCTATTGTTTAAAATTATGCGGTTTTATAAACTATGACGTTTAGGTCGAATGTCCACCGAGGCGTGCACGGTATTGTAGTGGTGCTTAGCTTAAAAAATAACAGATTAATATTCTAAACTCTTTATAATAATCTACCTAATTAAATTTTGTAATATTGTCTTATTTTTTTTTAGAATTCATAATTTGAATTAGGAATATTCATCTGTCATTCTTGAGGCCATAGACAAAATAACGTATTCGTCGATCGCGTTTTGTTTAGCAAACGAGAAAATGGTTCGTTAATATTGAGAGCTATTGAATCGATAGAATTCAATTCAGTTACGGATGAAGCTCTGTGTGAGCTAAGTACAAAAATAGACACCTTTCATTATTTGTTCACGTGTCATGGATTTGCAATAATTCACTTATATGAGCTAAGACTCAAACACGAAAAAGCATTTTTATTACCACTTTTACGCGCTCCTTTCGAGTGAATGCGTGCTCACTCGCTCTCACAGAACTTGGGTAATTAATGACGTCACAGTACCCTAAGACCTGTAAGAGCAAGCGAGTCCGCTATATTCACCTAATTTATTCCGTTCTACAGTCGAGGACGATGCACGTGATAAAACATTTTTATATATAAAAGATGAGCAATTGCGCGCTTGATGCATGACGGGTTTAATCATTGCTATTGTTTTAGTTTACTGTCAGATTGTGTTCAAGGAAATGGAATGATAATAGTTTATTAGCATAGGCACTAAAGGCATGCTTGCTCATCGTTAGATTCGATTCTAACTTCAGAAAGTCGTATGACGAGAAGAAGACCACAAAAACTCAATCATAGCTTATACATATAGGATACCTACAATATCTAATTGTAACGTCTTTAAATTCCAAACACATTAAAATGTACATCGTATTTCTTCACAGAAATAATGGTTATCATCGTAAATAACTAGAAAAACTAATGATAATTTGTTTCAGTGTTGCCAATAAAATATTTAATTTTCCCATACATAAATATAATATTAACACAAGGTTTACGGACGTTTTCTATATACCTACTTCTATTAAAACGCGTCAATTTGGCGCATATCGTAGAGATAGGTATACCACATAGACAAGTTCAGTAATTCAACACTTTTAAAGAAAATAGACTTCAATATATATTTCCCTCGATCAATGAATAAAAGTCATACAAAGAGATAAAATAAAAATTTAAACAGTTTTTGGTAATTCTCTGATAAAAGTCAAAATGCGTCAAATTGACGCGTCCCGTAAACCTAGTGTTAATTAGCAATATAAAAATTATTATAAAATGAATGCTGTCAGCAATACCGCGATTTTGTTAATAAACCTAGATATGTCCTGCATATATCGGCTGATTCAGTCGAGCGTTTGCAGCCGAAAATGCAGTATTAGGTAATATTAATGAAGTCCAGTGGCAATATAATTTTACACTAAACTTCAGTTGTTTTAAATTTACGTAAAAAGTGTCCCGCGTATTAGGGTAAACCATGGACAATGAAAGTTAGTTGTAGTGTAAATTGAATCATTGAATCACCCAGTATAAGAATAAAAGTAGCATAATAATTAAAATTGATACCTTATTTTAACCTCAATTCATGTAAAAAAAACTACAGACTGCCAATATTAACAGTTGCCGCCATATTGAATCAAATTTGTCACAAGACAAAATAATTAACCTCAATTCAAGGCACTGCATATATCTTATAATTGCTATCGTATTTAAATTAATTTGACATCATTTTTTTATAACACGTGTACTTTTTTTAGACACCTAACAAGGGCATTGAACTTTTAAAATCTCCTAAAAATTCACTGAATTAAATCCTATATATGCGTCTAATATAATAAAAAAACGTCCTATCAAGGAATTTGTCAGACTATTAGAAACAAAAAAAAACACAGACAGTACGTACAAATAGTATCAATATATAACAGATATATGTATTGACCGCTCAATACATATGACAAAATCTTCATATAGGCCTAATTCCGTATTTTCATATGCAAGCGTCTACTGCGCATGCTCATTGTATGTGTCTGCAGAAATAAATCGATTATTAATTGGAAGCCATCTTGGAAAATGGCCACTCTAATGAGCCTATGATGTTCTTGTCTGACAGGGTGACCGGTCTATTTATAATTTGTGCATAGTTTAAAATAAATATATCTATTGTTCAGAACAATATTAGCGGTAACTCCAGAGGTATTCACAATTCTAATTCAAAATAATTAAATTAATATTTGAAATCCTAAATGTATTATTTTATATAACCGTCGAAGAATTTATGTAATTTCCTTATAAAATAAGTCATTGCTTAGACTAGATAAATGCTATCCATAAATAAATAAACACTATATTGGGAAGTGATAAACAATTTTTGTCATCTGGTCACCCCAAACTCCGCCATTTTGAATTTCTCCTTATTTCGTTCGCCACAATGGCCGATTTTCTTTATATTTATTTGACACAAATAATGTTAATTATAACCATTTAATAATAGAAATAAAAGGTTAATTAAATCATTATCTATTTTTAAAATAATCTACATGTCTGCGCGAACAATTGCGCACTACACTTCATACGTGTGCATGTAGTCGAACAAAAAAAACAAAAAACAATAACTGCTACATTATATATAATTTGTAATTAGGTATTTCTATTACCTCTTTAACAGAATGCACAACTTAATTATATTTAAAAAGTATAATAGTAGTTTAATAATATAAATTTATTTGTGCATTATCAATATAATAAGATAGTAAAACAAAAATGTACTTACTAGTGGCATAAACTATATGGAACGGGATACGTTTGGGCATCGTATAAACACTACCTATCCACAAAATAAATTAAAAGAGTCATTTTAATATTCATTGTAACAATTAAAGAGGATGAAAAATGCATTGGAAAGCTAAATTGAGTGCGCGGTTCAGCCCGTTCATTATTAGATCGAAGTAACGCGAGAAATGTACTAAAATTTGTGCATTTTAAGACCCAAAATTAGGTCTTTGAACTAAAATCGCGCACACAAGGGCCCGGGTACCGTCGGCGACTGGCTGAAAACGCCCGTGAAGCATTGAAATGTTAACTTTGTGCGTCCATTGCTTTCCGCTGTTGCGCAGATCAATATTTTCCTTGAGTTATTCTGGTTTTAGCGTTGACATATAAAATCGGATTCGGAACAATATCGAATTATCTAATAATATTATTGTAATATAATATAGTGTCATTTGTGTTTTTAATACTTAAAATATTCTTTTTTTCTTCGTAGATATTTTATTTATTAATATGTTATTTAGCTGTTTTATAATGTTTATCATTTATTAGATATAATTGATAACAATAAATTTTAAATTAGTTCCCATGATAGTAAACTAAAAAGATTTACATCTAGAATTAAAAAAATATAATAAAATAAATTCAAAAGATATCATATAAATCCGTTTTCAAAACAATTTAAAATAGATGTTGTATTATACAAGAATATGTTCAATTTGAAACTATGATTACTATTTATTAATGTATATCGAAGTAGAGAAGGAGCAATAGCAATTACTTTATGTAATATTAAAATCGATATATGTTCATGCAATGTTAATTTCTAAATTCGTTTAATTTTACGGAATTCATGCGATTAATTCATGTGAACATTTCTGAGTATCATCACCGCCATCTAGCGGTAAGTAGAATTAACCTTTACTAAGCTTTCACTATTTACCAGTAGATGGCGCTATACATATCAACAGTGTTAGGGTTATTCTTAGAAATAAAACATGCATTTTCATATTTTTCAATCATAATAATAAGTAAAACTTAGCAAATGTTTATTTAATACAATAAGTAGCATCTGGACTGTTATAAGTGATCCAGTCCATGATATCAGTAACTCTGGTGTTAACGGCGGGTTTGCTTGTTGCACAAAAATCACCAAGACTTACAATTCCAATGTTGTACACAAGACCGTTATTAGCATCCGTATAGAGAAGTGGACCACCAGAATCGAACTGAAATATTACAAATATTGAAAAAATAGTTAAACTACTCAGCACTAGATGGCAGAACACATATAAAAATCAAAATTGTACTCTCAGAGAAAAATAAAACTTTTATTTACCTGACAAGTATCTTTATGTGGTTCAAATGTACATAATTGTCTTGGCGTGACATCGGACACACCCTTAGCTTGGCACGTCGAATCGGAAATCACACGCAATCGGACTTTTTGTAACGTATTTGATGTTGGACCACCAAAAAAACTAGTTCCCCATCCTAAAACATAAAGAATACATGTAAATTGTAATTTTGTTTTGAATTTTGTTTAGAATATATTTTGCTGTCTTATTAATATGGTAGGATCTATGGAATCGCAATTTTATAGAAAAGCGATTTAAAGTTGTTATTGTGCATAGAAGCCACTGAGCAAAATGTTAATTTTTTTTTCAATAGATAAAGAATTATATTTTGAAGCTGTTTCTTCAGCAAAAACAAATATTATCAAAATGTTACTTCATATATATAATAATAGGACATATATTTGTCTGATTATTGTGTCGTATCTAGTTTAAACATACTCTATGCGTGCCGTCAGTTGTACATTAGCGTGATATAAACCAATGAACACACTAACCTAAAGCCGTGACATAAGTGTCAGCAAATGAAGAACCTCTAAATTTAAACGGGAGACAGACGGGACCGACTCTCTCGCTGAATTGCATGTCTGTTGTGGTGCGTATGAGTGCCACGTCATAATCGTTGTTGCCACTGAAAAAAACGTATTAGCAGTTTATGACAACATCGTTTCTGTGTATTTGCAATAAAAACTACATACAAATATCGAAAACAGGATTTCTAAGCGAACTTCGCAATGCACTCATTCATACGAATAATTCAAAACAAAGTCCTAATTACTGACAAATATGTGCTTACGAATTATATTGTGGATGAACCATTACACCGTCTATATTGTACGTCCTTGTTGCTGATGTCTCATCTGAAAAGAACGATTACCTGATTCAAAAGATTGTCCGGGTTAATCCGGATTAATTCAACGGCTTATTAAAAGTTTTCAAATCATTAAGCAAATTCTAAATGATTCTATAAATCTGTACTTAAATGGAAAGAAGAAACTATAATTCATAACAACAACTAAGTACAGTTTATTACTAAAATAATGATGTACAGTTGTCGTAGTTTAGACTGGACGTGATGCTACATGGAGTATATCATTGAAAAACCAACCAAAATAACTTTGACGTTATTGAGAGTATGTCGTTAAATGATGTTTATGCTAGATTTGTATGGTATAGAAAAAAAGGTGTAACAGCTGTATTGATACTACTTTTGAACATGAAAATGTAATGTATTTGCTTACCAGCCTCCGTGTCGTGTTCGCCAACAATAACAACGTACTTAGCTGAACCGCTGAAACAATGCGCCGCTGACATCAGATATCGCTTGTCAATGATAACCGCCCCACAAGCCACTAGTCCACCCCTCCTTGCAGCTAAAGCAGCCATCATGGGGAACTCGTTAATACCAGTCTCCGTGCCATTCACTATACGATTCTGTAGATATATTATATATCATGTTAGGTACCAGAGAACAGTGACGCAGAACGAGACACATTTCCGCGACGTAACACGATTTTTAGACCGTTAAAACGAAGAATGGTGTCAAAATTTTGACTACCGTAAACGAAACGACGTAAAACGAGGTCTGAAACCATACTTCTAATATTAAGTTAGAGTGTGGTCCTTGAGTGGAAACTGGTATATTTGCTGGCAATAGTCGCTTCCACTATCCTGGCTCCTCTCGTCATACCCAGCTATATCCAGCTCATCTGAATAATTTTAGTATTTGAGGTATTACTGATTTGCTGTTAAGCTTTAGAGAAATTTTACAATTACAAAATATAGATAATATAAATTCTATATGATATGTTTACTGACAAAGTAAAATGCTATATAATAGAGCTTTAACCTTGTAACGACTTTCAGATAAATTAGTACAAAATAAAATCCATACCTGTTTTTTGTAACCACAACTGCATGAAGGTAAATATGGTGAATTCACTGAAGTTAGTTTACATCTGAACCTTCCACCAGGGGAGTTAGATGACGTAATCAAGCCTGAAATTTAGTGGTAATTATGATACTAGTCTCGTAATGCAGCCACGATTGTACTGTGTGATAAGCAGTGGCGTAGCTACTAAGGGGCTAGACGGGGCAGTGCCCCAGTGCCCCCAAGCCCAAGAGGCCCCTCAGACCCTGGCGTGCAAACTATAAATTGAATTAGTGCAAATTTTTTCCACATTCGGAATATAAATAAACTAGATTCCAGGAACGCGACTTTAATAATGGCAACTTATTAAAAAAAAATACAGGGGCATTCTTCTCGTCTCGAACATCTTTGTTTGAAACTTAACCCCTGTATTCTTAGTATAGTATATAGTTTAGTTGGGGCCATTGTTTATTTTTTGCCCCAGGTTACCTAGCCATGCCATTGGTTATAAAGAAGATTAACAAGAATATAAGCCTTCATACCGAAACTAATTTTGCTCCCACTCGATATGACGGTGGTCGCTCCGGTACCACAATACATTTCACCATCACTGAGATTTTCATCACCAGTTTTTGATATCAATAACTTATCAACTGAGCACGAGTAAGACTGGAGACAAAACGAAAGAATTTGATATTAAGTGACGTCTATAATTGGTGGTGGTATTGGATCAGTAGACTTCTTTAACAACCATCATCAGTCTGTCTACCACGCCTGCATTTAAGTTCTTTTTTTTATTGATAGCCCAGCATATGACCAGTGACCACACTCCGCCTGATGTTAAGCTAGAGTGCGGTCCATGAGCATAGACAGCGCAACAGTCGACCTCACTATGCCGGCTTGAGGAAACGAGTGTGCTCTGTCCAAATTAACAAGACACACTTATCTCGTTATCCCGGCTACTTCCAAGCTGATCCCGAAACGCAACTAGATCACTTCACGTTCACGGGTGTTCCGCTTGAAAGTGGTGGAGTCTTCCCCAGGACGGCATACTGGGCTAATGCCAAAAGTTCTAAATGATTTCTTCCTCTCCTTCTTTTAATAACGTGATGAACGTACCGGTGGTATAGTGACGTCATAGCAATCAGCTCTGCAATAGCCGTAAGGGCAAGAAGCTACCCATTTGCAAGTCACTCCTTTTGGATAACTCCCTGCGTAATTTGGACTCGCCACGAAGAATACGTCGTTGGAGTATACCTGAATTTAAAGAAATGTACTTATCATAAAAATATTAAAAAGATAAAATATCAAAATGTTGATTGTAATTAGTTCGACTACTCCACCATAGATGGCGCTGATTATGCTTAAAATAAACGTAACTAATGTTTTGTTCATTATTTCTAAATTCTTACGTAATTCTTAATAAAATAAAATAAGTTTAAACATAATGTATAAATTTTCTATCTGATAGATATAATTTTTTTATTTATATAGCTGTTAAACTATGTTTTATTTGAAAAAGATTAATAACACACAACTGACATTTTACCTACGGATTCGTATAAATACATTTTGATAGCTCGCGCGCTCGTGTCTATTGAAAGGAGAGACGGTTAGCACTCCCCTTGACAAGGATGGAACACATAGAAATGGCAGGGGCATTTAATTCCTGCCACGTTTTTTTAATCTAAATTTCTTATAAAAATAATATCAAATCATATCTTATGAAAAACGTGTCTTTAAACATGTACAAACAAAGCAATAATAAGAAAATCATAAAGATAAAATATTTAGTCTATAAAGATAGTTACAGGGGCTCAAGGTCTGTGACGATTTTTTTAAGACAAAGATTCTGGATAATTTATACATTCGCTTAGAACGCTGAAAGCTCACGCCTAGTGGGTTTTTGGTAGAGATGTGCCGATTAGTCGGTTGTAAATAGGCCGACTAATCGGCCTACCCAATTATGGTTTAGGGGAATCCCGTGACGCTTCGTTTATAGCTGATTCGCGCGCAATTCTCGCAAGGCTTTATAGACTGGATGAAGAAAGTTAATATGAAATAACAAAGAAAGTTTTTTGAGTTTTACAGCTCACTGGTTTGACCATAGTTTCTAATATCATCACGCAGTATTCCAATATATGACATTAGCTATTGTTATTTTGTTTTTTAATTAAGATACTAGTTTTGTTTGATAAATGTAATAAATATCTTTTCTTTACAAGGAAGTAATACGTACATTTTATTGAGAAATAGACACAAAGTAAGAAGCCGGATAGTCGACGCTTTTTACCGATTAGTCGCCGACTACGATATTGGCCGGATAGTCGCTGTACCGACTAGTCGGAACATCTCTACTTTTTTGTAAATGTTAAATTAATTGGGTACCACCTTGCTATTGAGCTAGATCAGCGGTTCTCAAACTTTTTTGGCGAAGGAAAAACCCTAAAATAATTTATAAAAAAACTACTTCAAAGTAATATTACGTAATATTTATACATATAATTATGTACGTATTACTGTTTTTAAATTTTAGATGTAACCTTATAGTCTCCCTTTGATAGGTGTTTTTGTAGTATTTTCGCTCTAGGGTTCCACGGAGCACACTAAGACTGACTGAGTTAGACTGTCGCTGAACGAGGTAAGTACCAGTTCCGAGCTCGCATGTGGCTGAAATCGGTTGTCGCCACAAAGCAAGCGTAATGTTTCTAGTTTCATACTATCTTATACTCGTAGCTTACCTCTTGATAATAATTACAGCCTGGTGTAATATCTGGTTGGACAGCTGCAAGTGATATCAGTATTAACAGAAGCCGCCACATGTTACTGAAAAAAATATTATTAAATAAAGAAAATTCTCTTGCTACGTCGCCAGAGAATTTGTATGCAAATTCACAAAGAAGGTCTAGGTCAGTGATTCCCAATCACTTTTGTGTGCCACGAAATTCTAAAATTTAAAAAAATATATCTTTCTCTCTGTGTGCCGCCAAATTTTGAAACCGTTAAGTGTCGCAACAAAAAAAAAGTTGTGAATCACTGGTTTAGGCTATTATTGATTGTCTGAGAAGGAATATAGTTGTTTATAACTATGAAGAATTTTCCAAAAAGAATTAAGTGGGCATGGTGCTGTAGATTACTTTTTAAAACTTTTATTTTCTCACATTACGTCACTGGTTAACTCTGCGTAAAAACTACAATTAATTTAGGGAGTTTCTTCTTTTTTTTGGCGTATATAAAATTTTGTATAATACGATTGAGATCTTTAACATGACGTAACTTACCTGTTCGTCTTCCAACAAATAACTAATTAATATATTAATTCAATTAAAAATTTATTAATTAAAAAATTACCATGACAAACAATTAAACCGTAACATCTCACAACTTGTATAAACACAAAATACACATGTAGCATTTAAATCGAGAGAATAACATATTTTTCAGGAAATATTAAACGTTTCATATTAAAATCGTTTTAATTTAATTATTATTTTATATATTATATACGAGTATATTTAATATATTAAATTACGATTCGTTCACTTGGAAAGAAACAAAAATATCTTTTTTAAAACTCTTTTATAGTTATACCGTAACGAGACGATATTCTTAAAAACCTAATCTAAATGTATTAATAGTCAAAACAAAAATTTATTTATTAATTTAACTCGTTTAAAATTAATGTACATAATAAAAACAAACACTAGCAGTCGATTATGTTATTTTAAAAATCATTACAAAACACACAAATGATCGAATGTACATCGCTTTCCGTTTTAAATGCTACATATATAGATATTGTTTACAATTTTTAAAGGTAAATAAGTCATTAATACATGTTGATAAGAATTGTAGAGCATACAATCGTTATCTGTCAGAAGGTTTTACTTCAAAATTATTGTTTTATTTTCCTTCTATTATTATTGAAATTATTAAACTTGTATCCAAAAAAAATATTTGTAACTTCACCTTTCTATCCTAAAAAAACCTGGTATTTAATTCTTTTTTTATAGTTAAATAATTTCAACTGCTATTTTACTTTAACACAGTCGAAGATTTAAGCAATAATTATTTTTTATTCATCCCATGAAAAAGACAATTCTGAGATAATCAATATAACAGCGGCTTATTCAACTTATTAAATTTTTATAGTAAGGTTACGTCTGTATCAAGATTAGGTTTAATTAAATTTAAACTACCAGCCCTAACTAAAGTATAAAGATATTCCATAAAAACACAATTTTACACGCGCGTAACGAATTTAATATGTAAATCGTGCATCAGTATTGTAATAAACGCCCCTGAAAATTGTCAACGTCTGAAAATATAATGTCAGGGTCACGTTTAAAAAACGGTAATTGTATAAAATTGTTCAATGAATGTTTTCAGTTGCAAATAAGGTTTTAAATGTGTGGCGGTCTTCTCTACAAACTAAAAATACTCATTTAAGAAGATTTTAGGTTTTGACTAGAGATGTTCCGACTAGTCGGCCACTAGTCGGTAAAGCCGACTATCCGGCCACTATCGTAGTCGGCGACTAATCGGTAAAAAGCGCTGACTATCCGGCTTCTTACTTTGTGTCTATTTCTCAATAAAATGTATGTGTTACTTCCTTGTAAAGAAAATATATTGATGACATTTATCAAACAAAATTAGTATCTTAATTAAAAAACAAATCAATATAATATTTAATGACATATATTGCAATTCTGCGTGATGATATTTGAAACTATCGTCAAACTAGTGAGCTGTAAAACTCAAAAAACTTTTTTTGTTATTTATATTTGTCCACATGTCAGTAGTGATTTAAATTGTAGCGAATCAGCTGTAAACGAAGCATCACGGGAATCCCCTAAACCGTAGTCGGCTTATTTACAACCGACTAATCGGCTAGTCGGCTAGTCGGCCAGTCATAATCGGCACATCTCTAGTTTTGACATTTATTTTGCCACTGTCATTTTTCTTTTCCTTTTATTATCACAATGCATTGTGATAATTATATATTTAATTAATTTTCATCCACATTATTCTCCAAAAAATGTTTTCAGGCCGTTAATAAAACATTAGCAATAAATACTTTTTGTTTATTTATAATTTAGAATCAAATTCCCTCGCCTTTACATCCACATAATAACATTAGATAAAATATATAAACATAACAAAACATATAAATCACGCGAAGAACTGAAATATTACACAAGCCTACCTATACCATCTCATTTATTTCATATTTAAAATATTACAGTGCAACCTTGATATAGCGATACTGAAGAGAATCAGAAAATAATTCGTTAGATCAAATAATTTGTTAAAACGAGGTTCGTTATACAGAGGTCTGCGAATCGTTTTAACAAGGTTTAAACAAATTATTAATCTCAGCTTTACGTAGGTAATAATCTGTTTTTCCTGTGTCTTTCTTTTTATATTTTGCAATGATTTAAAATTCGTTATAAAAAGGTTTTTAGCAAACGTATTCGTAATGTAAAGGTATATTTTGTATTAGCTCTTACGGGCACTTCTAGGGGAAAGTGAAATAAAAATGCACCAGAATAGTGGAAGTAACTTTTAATAAAATTCTTTTGTTTACAATTCTCTCTCTTTCGACGACTTGTGTATACACTATACAAATGCTGACGGTTTGTTAATTTGGAAACGGATATGCTTCAATTCCACCTCATCACGTCATATGCGCCTGCGATTCGCTACTAAATAATCTAAGATCCCGCTGCAAGATTTACTAAACTATATATTTTTTAAATATAGAATAATACTATTGTATTTTTTTAAAATATACATTTCACAGAAAGAAGTCAATCAAATTTAACACTAGATTTACCAGACCAGTCAAAATGACTGGTCTTGCAAGATCAAATTAAAATTCCTACTGCATGTAACATTTTCTTTAATTCATCTAATCTTCTTTAATCTATAACAGAAGAATTAGTTTTATGAACTTCATATTATTTTATATATACATTTGTAACAAATCCTTTTTTTTCGGTAGAAATAGGCATATTTAAATACGTGGTAAATCTAGTGTTAAAAGTAATGAATCAATTGAAGATATGTATACAAAAATATGTAAATAAAAACCTCATAACTTACTCTAACGATGACTAGATATAAACGCTATATTCATTTCCTACAATACATAATAATATCAATCAATAAACCTAATTAAAACAAATGCACTGACTAGTCGGAGAAGTCACATTTTATTGTTTTTGTGTCTTTTAATAATTAATAAAAATAATTACACCTCAATTCATTTTGAGTGAACTGAATTATGTATATAGAAGCCTAGAAAGCAATCCAGTTTTAATAACGCCTGATAATTTAAGACTGTACAAATATAAAAAAACATGAACTATTTATTTTTCGTATCATCTTGAAAGTAACCGCTCGAACCTGGAACCAGTCTGATAGGATCCCTCCTGTCCTGGGTCTCCTCGGCGTGTTCTGGTGAACAATCAGGCATACCCTGAAGTCTGTGCGTATTGCTTTGGCTCAACCTGGTAACATTAATTTAAAAATATACATATATGTAATTGGTTGGGTTACTTTACAAGGTTAGTTCTTCCAGCACTTTGTGAACAACCATGGCACAATTATTTTGGCCTGAAAACATTTAGTACAGTGATTCTCAACAGTTTTTTTTGTTAAGGTAGATTTTTAACGATTTCAAAATTGGCGGCACACAATATAACTTAAAGTTTTTGACTTACCTATAATATATTGTGTAAAATGATAATAATTTTGAATGTAAAACAAAATAATATACACTACAAAAAAAAACTAAGTATGTTTGTTAAGGGATTAATTACAAGTTAATAAGAATATTTACAATAAAACAGGTTGAGAATCACTGATTTAGTCTAAAAACACTTTATAATATAAATACCTTTGTCTATGATAGCACTTGTCTGTGGCCATAAACAAATGTTTTACCTCACTTCTTCGACATCAGCAACCTTGTCAATCAGACTTCGTATGATTCTCTCCTTATGTTGTACAACTAAGGAAGCTCTTTCCAATTCCCTTTGATACTCTTGTTGTGCTCTCTCCGATCTTTTCGTCTGACATCTGATACGTCTCTCCAACTCCTCCAATGAGCTGTATGCACGCGCTTTCACCAACTATAGACAAGTACAACAATCGTCATAAATAAATATTCCCATTGATTCCAATAAGATTACAGTTAATAATAAACAAAAATACTTTAATCTCTTGTTTGATCTTCTCAAGTCTTTCCAGCGCTTGCGCAACCGACGGCGACACTTGTCTAACGACACGAACTCGCTTATTCCTCCGCCTCAACATATTTATTGTGGCAACACTGGTTTTGTATCGTTGACGGAATATCACTGCAGCTTTACGATATAACCTGTAACAGTGTTCATTTACTTTTAAACATGCATTAGCACCCCCCCTCCCCCTTTCCTGTGACGTCACATATTTTGCAATTTTACACCTAGAAATTATTTTCTTCTTGATTTAAATCATTTTTCAATAAAAATGAAATTTACGAAATTTAGAATCAGGGGGGCTACTCAGGCGCACTTCAGACGAAAATACGGACGTTTCCTACTCAGGAACACTTGCGTAATCATTCACGAAATTACGGATTTGACAGCGACGTCACAATGGATAGGCCACACAATGCTTATTTTATGGACATTTGACAGGACTTTTTACGGACTTATGTGTCAAAATTCACATAAACTATAGAAGTGACGGCCGTAACATGAAACTTCGGATATGCCTGAGTAGGCCCTCAGGACCTTGTCACACAATGTCCCATTTCATCAACCCCTTCCGCCCCCAGTGACGTAATTTATGGACGACCCCTTATTAGGCTACTATAGAAGACTGAAAGGTGCTTACCCAGCATTCTTAAGTGCATCCTTCAACTCACACTTGACACGGTCATGTTCATCAGACAACTGCTTATATTTCTCACTAACATTACTCCGCTCACTCTCCAATTTGCTTATCAATTCACTTTTTCTCTCATTCTCCATACTGTACTGGTGTTTCAAGTCTTCTAATAGCCTGAAAATTTATAGGTGTTAAGTTCGACCACTGAAAGCACAGACAGTACGCCGACCTGATAAATGTGTAGCGATTAGAGATTACCTTTTGCAATTATCAACCCTGCGTTCATGCAAGTCGGCGGGCACAGTCCTATGTCCGGACGTGCGCAATGCACCTTCCAATTGTGCCACTTTATTATCAGATATGCTCAATGCACTTTTTGTTGCAAAATATTCCCGATGCACCGTCTCGTAGTCTCTCATCATTGCTGACACTGGGGGAAGCAGAAGCAGATAGAGTTGAAACCAATACCAACTTAAGATATAGGTTTTATTTCAGCTGTTTATAGAGAAATTTGGGAGCGAATTTGAGTTGTGACATGATCTGATAATTATATATATATATTTTATATTCTAACAGTTTTATTTATATATTATATTATCTTTCTTCATACTATACATCTAGTTCAGTAACCAGGGTACCCAGTAGAATAGGTTTTCGAACCTAGTTCAGGGGCCCTTGCTGTTTTTATGTACTAAAATTCTTTATTAATAAACTATTTTATTTTAGCTAAATAGCTTTACCTAAAAGTATGTACTGAAATCTACGATGCTGCAAAACGTAAAACTTAATTACAATTACATATGTATATCTTAAAATTATGTTTTTTTTTTAAATTATACTGTATTCAATTTTTATACTGTAGAATAAAAATAAATGTTTGACAATTTGACAGCTGTAGAACAGGTGTTGCCGTGTGAAAAACTTGAATTAACAGTGACACTAATCACTTTAATATTTAAAATGCCAAACCTTTATCCTCGTACACTTCATACACTTCTTTCAACTTCGTCTCGGACTTCTCGCATCGTTCCAACAGAGTATCTCTCTCCAACTCCAACGTCTCTCTTTCAACTGTTAGCTTCTTAACGTTACCTCTTAATAATGTTATTTCTTCTTCTAGTATCTGAAGTTTTTCTTTGTGTTCCTTGATAAAAGTTAGAGTGAAGTTAATGGTTACCACAGACAAAAGTATGCATGCAAAAATCATCTCCACTATGATTAACTAACAAGTTGAATGTACTTTGAAAATGAAAATAGTTTATAAGCATAGGCACTAAAGGCGAGCGCTTGCTCATCGTTAGACTCTACTGCGACTTCGAAAAGGCGTATGACGAGAAGAAGACCACAAGAAACTCATCAATCATAGCCTGTATATGAAATAATTAACAAAAAAAAAATAGAATTCTAGTTCAGAAAAAAGTAAATAATTCATAAATCACATCAGATCCACGGTGCAACCACACAAGTATCGGCCTACAAAATAATATGAGAAACTATGCCGGTGAGTAGCAAAGAGAGAAGCATGGCACACAAGAGTAGAACACCCCAACTTGTCCAAATTGACAGAACACTTATTTAATGTTGTTTCAAAACTCTATATATATAATTAAATTGTAAATTCATGTTGATTTTCAATCTACCTTATTATCATCAACGATAGCTTTGGTTTTTCTATTGAGACCTTCAAACTGCTTCTCATAATCCATAATAAGCAGTTCCTTCTCCTGTATGGACTCCTGGTAGGCATCGAATAACGGGCCCAATGCTTGCGCGCTGACTAACCCAGTCAAGTCCACCATTTTCGCCTGATGGTCTCCGTCCTGTCCCTTCGAGGAACGGTCGTCATTGTCTGCAATGTAAGAGAAAGAAGAGGCTTTAGGAGTTATTGCATTTTACAAGGACCTCATATAGTACCTCGACCTTGTGTTCGAATCTCTGAAAAACAAAGCCGGTACCAATGTAACTTTGTGTAATGAGTATGTCGTCCCAGACAGAGTTCAAAAGGTTTGTTTGTATATATACTAGATATTACATTGTTCTCAATGATTAACTATAACTATAGGGTGATCATTATAAAAATCTGGCCATGAAGATTGACTCTACTATCAAGACTTAATACAGAGTTGGCTCCAAACGTTCAACTGAATCACCTTTTATTTATTTTACCATAAATTTAATCTACACATGGCCATTTTCAAATGAATACAGTCTTTGTAGGTATATAAGCGATAAAAAGAGAAACGATTGCAGTGTCGTGAACGGCAAAGGAGATATCTGCATCCCTCTCACACATGTCTTAACTTTGACATGATATGAATATAGTTATCCCTTTCTAATGATTGTTTCTTTCAACCTAAATTTGTATCCGTTTGAAGATGAATGAAACAAAATGAAACAAATACATTTAAGATACAGTGTTTTGATCTAATAGAACTTACTTAATTACTCTAAGCATATTTTTTCATGCTAAAATATCAATAATAGAATTCACTGTATCGCAATAACTTATAAATGAAAAACTCAAAATTAAATATTTTTAGTTACAGTATCTTGTTTTTATACTTCAAATACAAATATAAGCCTAAAACAATTGTTACCTAAACCTTTATACGTAAAATTCGTAACAGCAGAATCCGAAGCAGCATTATCACTTCCAGGCTTCAAAAGGACAGCGGCTTCGTACGACTCCTTGTTAATCGCACGCAACTTCTCTTGATAACGTGACAGTTGGACGTTTAATCTGGAAAATTGTAATATGACTATTGGGAATAGTTAACTAAATATGTGCTTAATTTTTCTTTTTTTAAGAAGGCTGCAACATACGAAACGAAGTATTAACACTAGATTAATCAACGGGTCATTTTGACCCCTTTGACAAAATGTATTGTCATATTTTATGAGAATACTTTAGTTTTCATTTATAAAAAATATAATAGCAAATTTAATATCTAGCTTCACTAAAATAACCTAACCCTTTGCGCTCGAATGACGCCGTATAGTCGCCACAACACGTTTAGGTTTACCCTTTTTTATTTTGTTTTACACTAAGTGTATACATTACGCAATTTTAACACATTTAAAAAAAACCAGAATAAGCATAACCACAAAAAAAAGACAAAAAAGAAAGGGTTAAAACACGTACCTATAAAGAACTTCTTTTAACGCTTTCATGTCTTGTTGCAACCTTGCGTTATGATCCCTGGATTGCCGCAGCAATATCTCTCTGTTGGAACAGCTCATACACACTTCCACCATCGGCACAGCTGTCATTTCTTCAACATAATCTGGAAGTAAAAGTATTAAGCCAACATAAGCTGAAAGGAACGTAAGTTTAAACAGAAGCATTTCAACTACGGTTTTAAAAAGCCCTGTGTGCTGATCTATGAAAAATCTCCAAAAGTGTGGACATAATTTCTTATAAAACCTGAGGTGGCCAACCTATGGCTATTAGGATTATTTGTGGCTCTCGATGTAAAAAATGTACTTGAGTTCCATCCAGAATTTCATTTCTGGATGGAACACACTTCACGAGTCGTTGAAGCGAAGCCGAAGCGACAGCACGTATCCTGATGATGCCACGTGAAGTGGCGAAACGCGTCGAAACAAATTACTGAATGTTGTAGCGGGAATTATAAGCAAAATAATTTTGAAATTTCCTTGTCTTTTAACTGATAACAAATGTGAAAGACTAAATACGTATCTTATTGCGGTTCGCGAAAAAATTTCAAATTTCGATCATTGGCTCGGACTATCAAGGGAAGCTCCCTTGATACATACTAACTTAAATATTACTATTGACATATTTCCATTTGATAAGATGAGGATGTTAATGGGGCAGCTTTGAATGGGATTTGATCGGGTTATCTGATATTACAGTACTACTTATTACAGTTTATTCAAGGTTTCAACATCTCTCATGTAACTTGAATCACATTAGATTTTAAACTTCGTAGTATCGAATCATCTCTTAACAAATCATGCAGTTGACCAAAAACGATTATTTACCTTTCGGTGCATTAATTCTTGCAATCAATTCTTTATTCTTATCATTCAACTCGCATATCATCTGTTTACATTCTTCGACGTAATTGATCATCGCACTGTGTTCGTCTTTGAGACGATCGTTCTCTTCCGCAAACAGTTTGTTATAACTCAAAACTTCTTTTAGTTTCGATTTTAATTTGGATAATTGTGTCTCCTTTTCGTTGATCTGTGTTAGGAATTTTTTTGAAATTCATACAAATACTATTTTACTATCGATACGCACATAAATTAAAAGAGGGCAGGCAGAGTTTGAAATACACTGGTCAGTCGTGGACAGCAGACGCTACTTCGGGTGCGAAGATTCAATTGTTATGGGTAAATTATGGTACAAGTTTATATAATGTAAAATACTGCCTGATGGACAGTATCAGGAATGGTACTGATCTGTATCAGAAATGGCTTCTATCAGCTTAACTTATCTTAAAATGTTGGTCAATGGATTTGTGGTTCCTCCCTCGATTATAGCACAAAACCCAGATAGCAGTTATTTGGTACAATTTAAACCAAACGCGTAAAATCACGTAGTTCTTAGCACGTAATTAGGACACACGAGTCACCGAGAGGGCGCTGTCATCGAGATGAAATTAGGTGGAGGGGGAAGGGGGGATGTTGCCAGCAAAATAGTTATAATATATATATATGTATAGATTTTTAAATCTATTATTGTGGTGCAAAACATATATTCATAAGAAATAATAATTATTTTATAAACGGTCAAAAAAACTGCTTGCTTTTAACTTTGACATATTTCTGTTCTTCTTCATCATCTTCAACATCATTGTTGTTGTTAAATCCATCACCAATACTTACAACCAAAACACTATCTTCGCATCTCTCCATCAAAGTAACAATTAGTCCTTCATATTTTTTGGACAATTTCTTTTTATATTCTTTAATAGCAGTTTTCCTTTCTCTGTTAGGGGGCGTCGTCATAGCTTGTATGTTACGTTTCTTCATTGTTTTTGATTGAGCTGTAATAATATTACAAATGGGAATCAAATCTGAAACCTTTACATACAACTCTTTACAGTAACATTATAAACCAATAAAAAATACTAATTCTTACCCAAGACATCTCTTGGATCTTCATAAATAGGATTATCTGACTGCATCCTCACATCATGATCAAGCCCCACCATGTTTCTATCAGGCATTTTACCCGCAAGCATGTCTCCTTTCATTTTCCTGTCATTTGTACGGCTGAAATTGGCATAGTGATTTCAATTGTTTTTCTCATTATTAGGTTTAAATTACTTACGAGCACAAATGCTGTCATATATGTTTTTATATATAGTAGCTTTAACAGCTGTTAATTATTCAATAGTCTCCTCTAGCCCAGTGATTCTCAACCTTTTTTTTGTAATGGCACGCTTTTAACGACTTAACAATTTTGGAGTACACTAAGAGAAAGATGAGTTTAATTATAACCTATAATACACTGTGTAAAATAGTTTATAATAATTTTGAATATGTAGTACAAATACAACAGTACGTTTATTAAGGGATTCATTACAAGTTAATAATAAGATACTTTAAATAAGAAATTTGAGCTTGAAACATTTCTAAAATTTGGCAGCGCAATAGTTGAGAATCACTGCTCTCTAATCAACTTAACACCAAGCGGAGTGTGGTCATATACCAGACTTACAAAAATAAACAATATATAATTATATAACTCATACTTAGTATGCGTAACCAGTTTTTTTATATTATAAGATCTGTTTTTACTAGTAAAATTAGCACAGAAGGACAGTTTGTTTGGAACGTATGTGTATTTATTCACAAGTTCTCTCTTTACATCCTGAAATTAATATAAATATAAAACACTTATGCTCGTTACAAAATATTTAAGTATGATAGTAACTTACCTCTTTAGATTTATTTTTGAAGTCCGTGAACATTTTAAAGCTCTATTTTAGTAAATAATAATAAATATTTCTTCCAACATGACAGCGGTATACTGCGAGGACAAAGAAACAATAAATTTAGGTCAAAAACTAGGTCAATAAAGCTTTTATTTAGTTTTTTATTGATAAAACAATATTTATAGGTTATGTCCTTACAAGCCGTATTAATACCCGTAATTATAACACCCAAAGTCATTTTTTATTATTTCTATTGCATTTCATATGTATTTCAAGTAACACAACTTAGATTTATTAATGTTTTATATAAAAACTCGCTATCAGTAAAAGGTAAACAACCTATTAAAATTAAGTTTGACAGCTGCATTGCCATGGTAACGGGTCGCGTGTTGGGTCTATACCGTTAGCAAATTATGGACATAACACCACTACTTATAGACTAATATAAAAGTGTTATGATAATATATAGTTTTCAATTATGTGAATATTAGTATGAATTCGACATTACAGAATTTATTTTTTCTGTGAAATTTCGTTCAGATTATATCGATTGTGGAGTTACAATCGTTTATTAAGCACACGTCCATTGCTTTATTTAAAAAATTAAATTGGTATTTAATTTAATAACTTATAAAATGTATAATAATCTCCGCCGGTTATTTGACATGTTCATGTATTATTTTAATTTATGAGGGAGTTGTCAAAATGATTTCTATTCACTTTCTCTCTTGCCTCTCAAGTATAATTTCTATTAACAAGAGTAGATGCATCTCCCTTGCACCTATGTTAGTCTATTAATTAAATTCTCTAAATTTTATGCTAAAATTGATTATATTTCCTACAAACAGCATATTGGCTAATATTCATGATGAAATTGTATGCAATTAAAAAATAAATAAATAAATTATAATATAGATTTTACTAAATTGCAATAGATGGCACTGCTCATATTTTCTACTTGTTTGAATGTTTACAATTCCAGTAGTATAATGTTGTTTATGATAGTAGTTAATAAAAAGACTTGCAATTCTATACATACTGCTTAACTTTGTAATTTAGTCGTACAATGCCGCATGCGCCAAACAGCTGAGTGATAATAGCGACGCTATACGGTTTTCCCCTGAACTAAATCAGTAGCATAATGTCTGCCGCGCCGGCTTGGTGTACGGGATCTTAATTTACTAACAAATAACCTAACTTGCACTCGTTAGCTCCGTCCACATTAAGAATTTATCAATATTAGGCTTCTATTTTAGTGTTCATTGTGAGAAATTATTTAATCAGTGAACAGTGACAGAAGTTGCATTGTTTTTGTACGTAGTGTACGCACTTGCTAGACGATATCCTTCGGGCGTTTATCGATTTTTACTATGAAGTTATCGTATTGTTTACTATTAGTTCACGTGTTTTAAAGTGCAGTGTCCAGCTTTAGTGGCGTTGTGAAATTTTGAACCAATTATGTACGCGAGTTCGCGTGAGGCTGAGCCGTTTGGATGACAAAAATATGGAGTTTGAGAACGATTTTAGTTTGAAAGAATGGGCCAAGGACAAGCCGCTGTCCATATTGCAGTTGGATCCAGCAGACCGTGCTGTGCTACGAATAGCAGGTGAGCCTCCTGATGTTTAGTAACCCCAACGTTCATATTAAAAACACTATTTGTAAACAATGCAACTTCTCCGACATTTCTTCCTTATAAATATGTATTTGTAGAGAAAAAAAAATGACATTCTTACGAAGATGATTACGTGCAGTAAATATACGGATGTGAATTAATATTGTTAATTACAAATTATAACCTAAAAATTGAAAAAAAAATGGCGCGTATCGAACGCAGGAAGGAAGAGTCAAATAATTATCTATCCAATTAATTATATATTAAATAGGTTCCGACATTTCCTAGACTTGTTAACTTCCTAAATTAGTCTTTGTTTTAACAGTATCTCCTTGTAATTTCCCATTTAGCAATTAATTTAAAATATCTTAGCTATTTATTATAATAAACCTATATAAACGTAGCATAATAGGTAAATAACGAGTTTATTTCCGACTCTTGCGCATCCATCCTCTTAGATAGAATTAGCTAACTTCACAATTACTTTTCAAGGACACGACCAAATTACGATAATCTAATTAATAAGTAATTTTAGATTCTATTATCTCATTTTAATTCTTAGTAATTATTGTTCATTTGTTTATTTTAATTGCCGTAAGTCCAGCCTTTTCCAGTCGTATTTGTTGTTTTTAGATCTTTCGCCACACATCAGCGATGCGATGACATTAAACCGTCATTTTTTTTTTGCTCGCTTTTTGAAGAAATGTTTGTGCCTCGTTCCAGGTCTTGTTTAAGTCAACCTAACCCTAAAATTCGATTACTAACTAAAATTCTTTATAGCTAAAAGTGTTAAAATAATTGTTTTTAGATGCGACGTTTTATCGTACTGTTAGTACATTAATTTAGATAAACTATTTATTTACAATGAGAAGAGGGGATTGTGATAGATTACAAATTTGTAATTTCTGGTTGTAATTATTTTGATTGAATTATATTCGTCTATAGCAGGGCTTCTTAAACTTTTTTATATGGCGACCCCCTTCAAGCTTAGGAAATTTTAAACGACCCCCTCCTCCATATAATGAAATATATATTAACCGTAGATGTAGATGTAATATCGCACTATTTTACAATGTAAATAAAATAAGGATTAAAGAATACGTACCCATTCATTTCACATATATATAATTGGAAACGTTGACGGGATATCGGTCGTAATAAAACACAATAAATAGAATGACATAAAACTATATATATATTTATTCAATATAGGCCCTACATAACAGTTTTGCATTGCCACTTTTTTCAAAAAATAGTTATAATAAAACTACAATAGTATTTTGTATGATTTTTATTTGTATTTATATTTGTACGTAGTGTGTATACTAATTTTAAAATTTTATTTATAATGATTGAAAAGTATCAGATCTTTGCGACCCCCTTTCAGTAGTCTCGCGACCCCCCTGGGGGTCGCGACCCACAGTTTAAGAAGCCCTGGTCTATAGAATTTTAATATTATTTTTAACGATTGCTATAATAGTATATTAAAAAACGATAATTTTTTAGTAATTTGTCACTGAATACGTCGAGGGGCAAACGGGTATTATCTGAAATGTGTTTATCGTACTTTGATAGATGTTCTGACTATCACAATGATAAATATTGTCTATGTATATATAGGTAGATATTTATAACTATAGGTACTCCTATAGTATCATTAAGGATTTTGTACTGCGAAGGATGCAAAAAGTCGCCTTATATAAACTAATATAATAAAGAGGAAACATTTGATTGTTTGTATGTATTGAATAGGCTCCGAAACTACTAGACCGATTTGAAAAATTCTTTTACCATTAGAATCGTATATTATCCTTGCTGAACATGGGCTATAGAATATTTTCAAAAACATTAGGGATCGTTTCAATAATGTAAACCAAAGTGTGAAAAAAAATCATATTGCGTACGCTGCGGAAATTATTGACAATAGAGCAAAGTGATGTACTGCAGTTTTATAGAGGACATCAATATCTACAAAAAAGTATTATATATACAATAATATCTACAATAAACTATTACAGTTATGTCACAATAACTACTTTTTCGTGATAAAATTCATAGTACTTTATATCTTCATTACTACGCGAACGAAGTCGGGGGCAACAGCTAGTGGCTTGTACAGTCAAACCTACATAAGCGAGAGTTCAAGGGGCCCGAATATTATTCTCGTTCATAGAGGTTTCTCACTAAAACAGTTTCTCACTTACGAAGGTTTGGGAGTAGTTAGGTCAGCGGTTCTCAAACTTTTTTGGCAAAGGAAAAAGCCTTAATATAATTATAAAAAACTGATTTATATGTATTTATGAATAATCATATTGCAATGTAATATTACGTAATATTTAGTTGGAATATTTAGATGTAACCTTATAATCTCCCTTTGGTAGGTATTTTTTGCAGTATTTTAGCCCTAGGGTTCCGCGGAACACACTTTGAGGATGGCTGAGTTAGGTTAATAAATAAATAAATAAAAATAAAGATTTCTATTGAAATATTATTGTAAATAAAAGGAGGTCTAGAGTAAGAAACTCTCTTATAGATAAGGAATGGGCGCTTGAAATGACAGAGGTTTTTTCACTCTCAGGTTGATATTGGGGGTTAAAAATGACGGTACCTGACGTTTATTCTCGCTTATAGAGGTTTCTCATTAACCCAGTTTTCGCTTATCCAGGTTCGACTGTAATTAATTAAAAAAGTATTAATTTACCGGCCTCTAAGTAGCTATATAAGTAATCAACACTTTCATTTGTTTTTGTAGGCATGAAAATAATCAATTTGCGTTTGCTTTTGTAATTTGTAATTGGTTAGGAGTTTCGTCCATTCTGCGGTTACTTCATTACGTATGATGTACTTTGTTGTTTTTGTTTTTTGATTTATTGCGTCGAGTAAAATGATTTTACGATTCCGGTTAGCTGGTAGAAAATGCCTTTAGGCATTAAGTTCGCCGATTTGAAAATTTACAAATAAAGAATTTTGTTATTATTATTATTATTATTATCTAATGACACGTAATCTTGAAGTAGACTCTAACTATGATATATTAGACATTACGAGTTTCTTGTGGTATTCGATTCGGTATCGAAGTCACGGTAGAGTCTAACGATGAGCAAGTGCACGCCTTTAGTGTCTATGCTAATAAACGAATTTCATTTAAAAAAGTTCCAACTAATTGGAAAATGTACAGTCAGTTGAATAATTCCACTTTGCGATCTAGTAATAAACCATTTGACGATAGTAGGAATAGAAAGATAAAAGTGCATTAGTGTGAGAATTTGAAATTTATAATAATGTTTGTTTTATGATAAAAATAAACATGCGTCATGTGTATGTATGTACATATATTGACGATGTTATCATAGCGGGTTTGTCATAGATTAACTGTGATTAGAAATCAACCGGACGTTTATTCGAAATCATACCTATTTATGATTTTTTGCCTCACAAGTTCATTTGTATAGCTTCGTTTAGCTTTAAGAAGCTTCTACGCTGTTTTGTGTAATTTTCTTATTGAGCTGTTAACGTATTTAGCGAAGATAGCCTATGAATGTAATAATAAAAATAATAATACTTTATCGCATAAAATAATACATATAAAGAAGAACAGAAGAAAGGAAAAAATAAAAGGCGGCCTTATCACCCAGCAGTGATCTCTGCCAGGCAACCAAACTTATGGTAGTAAATCAGGAAGTAAATCGTAGTATGCAAAAAAAAAAACAATAAAATTACATATACAAATGAATAATACTAAATATATATTACAATGTACTGAGGAATACAATCTAAATATATATAACTCAAAGAATTTTGATCAATTCTACCCCCAAGGGGATAAAATAAAGGATGAAAGTTTGTATAAATCTTATTAGATTTATTTCATTCATTATTACGCAGACGTAGTTGCGGGCAACAGCTAGTTTTTGGTATAATATCTGATTATTATAAGAATACGTGTGACGTCATATGCAAAAACATTTGAAGATCGCACACACAGTCACAGTTTGTTTATTTATTTCCCATTTAATTCAAACGTATTTTTTTTCGGACATCCTATATATGTGGTCCTTAAAATTAGCCAATAAACGATAAAATATGCGCGTACGCCTTGTTTGGCAAGTTTGTCTAACGTGATAGATAACGATATTGGGGGAAAAGGAAGTTGTAAATATTGAGGCGAATTTACCCAATGTAAGGGTCATTGAACTACGCTCGATTGTACTGTCTAGGTGTATGAGTTTGCAGGTAGTCGTGAATTTGGTAAAATTCTTTGTATTTATAGTACGTACTGATGTAACGCGAATCGCTATTGGTTAACTTATGTTACAGTGATTTAAATAATAAATATATACATATATAAAAGTAAAAAAATATATGCCTATATTATAGTATAGGCATTGAGTGACCAAAGTACATATAAGAAAGTTTCATTGGTACCGGCTTAATTTTTGAGAGAATCGAACATGGGCTTTTTCGACCACGAGTTCGCACTCTCGACCATTAGGCCACTACAAAATCGCAATTTTATAGCAGAACAATTTTAAATTGTTATTGTGTAGATTATAGTTTATTTGTGTAGATTCTTCGTTGTTGTATTGAGAGAAACTATTGAGAAAAGGTAATTAATTTTTTTATTAGATGTAGAATTAGAAATATTTTAAAGGTATTTCAACATAAAAAACAAAATTGCCTACAACAAAATGTTAGTTCTGACTGTTTTAATAGAAGCCGGCGATTTAATATCTAATCCAAATTTAATGCGAGTGAAACCGCGGGAAATTGTTGTCTGAATACACTCAGGTGTGTAATTTCATACGCATGCAAACTAATTATATTTAATATTAAATTAAGAGGTATGTGTATTTTTAACATATGTAGGTGTATAATAATAAGAGATTATCGTGTAAAAAATGTGTGAGACGATTGTTTTTTGTTTTGCGAAACCTCAGCGTGTAGGGTTCATACGTTTGTGCGTCACGTCGAACAAAAGGAATTCACGAGGTCATGCACGTTGACCCGGGTGAGTAGCTACACAATGAAAAATATACTTAAGTGGCATTTTTCTTTTTATTGTCAGATAGGTACAATAAGTAGACGGTTATCTTAAAGGCTGCTTTTGTTTAGCGGATTAATTAAAATGAAGTGAGATGAGGCTTAAGTTGTATGTTGTTTTCTAAAATGCTTCAGTGTGAACTGGTTCATCTGTACTTGTAAACAAGGGCCGGCATCTCAGTTCCGATTTAAGTAGGATAACCTATGTCTATGGGTATTCGGACAAGGACACCACAAACATATCAAAGCAAATGTGTTATATTTTCAAAAATAATATTATATTCAGGGAATCGTACTCGAGACTGTAGAAGTCATAGTAATTGAATAGTTAGATACGTAAGGGAAGGTCGTGTACGTCGCTTAAAATGTCCTAAGACAGTGGCTTGAGTCAAATTTCAAATTAAGGTCGCATTATAATTAAGGAAGAATTGAATTACTTGTCCCTAGTAGTGTGAACTTTATGCAGTGAAAATATATCTATTTGTTAGTTCTTTTTTAAATTGTATTTGTACTGAGATAGGTATCTTATTGGTAGTTCGAAAACTATTTCCCGAATTCAATATCGACACGTATTTGAACGGGACATATAAAATTTCTATCTCCGAGGTGTTAGGTTACTCATAATTGATTTTAGTTTTGTAAATAATGAGATGCGAGATGCACAGTTTAGTGTTTCCCCCCTCTTGCCCCTTTACCTTCTCCGCTGATGCAGCGATACTTTCACCACTTAGAACGAGTGCACAATGCAACGGTTTTGATGTGCTTAGCGAGAGTGTTCTTCTTTTATTAATGCACTTTGCATAATTACAGTATACTAGTAGGTGCCGATGCAATTCTGTACTAGGTTTGCTATATGTAGTTCAAATAAGACGGCGTTTAGTTCCGCGACTCGCTACTAGGGAATCTCTGAGCTTTACCGATTTTTTTACACCTATTTTTCTAAGAAATGAGGCTTAGTCAAATTTGTGACTTTATAGAATATAAAATAATTAATAATAATAATAAATACTTTATTGCTTTAAAACATAATAATAACAATACAACAACAATAGGAAGCAGATTTAGAGCAATTGGCGATCTTATCACTAAAAGTAATTTCTTCCAGATAACCAATTGTCATAGAAGAAGCAGTGTTAGTATCGAGCAACGCAATTTAGATAAATAAAATACATAAATATAAGTAAACTAAATACATAATGAACAATGAACATGCACATATATACAAATATTATTCAGAAGTATAGTGATTTAAGTTTAAGTTTAAAGATAGGGAGAGATTGTTTCGTTCTTTTTTTAAAATTTTCAGCAAACAAATGAATTCGATAACGCAATTGTCATGCATCATGGGTACGAATTAAAAAACGATTAATCAATGAGTAATCGTTAACAGTTGCGCGTTTTGTATGCGACACGCGTTTTACAGACGCATGTAGCAAGTAATTTGTGCTATATAGGAATAGGTCTCCCGTAATTGAGAGGTCAATGAACCCGCGGAAACGGATAGACCGAGTGTCCGGTCAGGGGCAGTAGTCCCGTAGTAGAATGCGCGCGCTTGACATTGAGATTTTGTTTCTTGAAGATCGTTTATTAAGGTTACATATAATTTGTAATAATCATTATTGTTTTTATTATTATTACTACAGTTAATGTAGTTTTTTTTATTTGTGTTTTGGATTACAGCTTAGTTTCACTAAATAAAGTTCCATATCTTTATTTTTATTTTAGCTGTGGTCTGTTTTGCAAATAAAATGAATCTTAACAAAAAAAGTTTATCTTTTGTAACTCGAAACTTTTCTTTAAAGTTAATATATTATTATTATTATTATTTTCATTTAATATGACGCAGTGTGCGAATAGTTTTGGGTCAAAGCTCGTTTTTATTTCGGCTTTGATCTGTTTTGGACATCATAAATAAATAATGTTAAGCTAGAGTGCTTATTAACCTTTAACTGCTGAGGTCCTCTCAGATTTTAAGAAAATATTTTTTTTTGAATTATTCTAATTAGTTGATTTGTTGCTTTTTTTTTTAAAATAATTTTATTTATTCTTGCTGATTTATGATCTCATATGATTTTTCCAAAAAACACTGTTTTCTAAATTTTGAAATGATTGTTAATTATATATAAATAAATTATAATATTAAAAAATATTTTATTTTATTTAAATACATCCACTGAAGCTAAATATTAAACACTAAACCCTAAAGATGTTTAAATACAAGCACTTATATATGTACGGGACTCTGAGGCCCCCACGTCAGTGTTTACGTGAAATTAAATCCACCTCAGTAGCTAAAGGTTAAGATGAATCGGGTGTTTTACGAGATGAGTATGTAACACGTATGAATGGCGAATTCCTTTTGTTTACGGCTTACATATTATTTGTGGACAACTTGAGTAATAAATAATTTATAGATAATTCATTAGACGAGTTTGTTCGAAAGATAAGTCATTTGTGACAATGATGTCATGTTTCTCGCGAACGTGAAGGTGAGGGATTTTATTTCTAATTGTAATATTTGAATACAATGTTAATTCAATCAAGATTCAAGGTGTCACATTAATCCTTAGAAGTTGATGATTGATTCATTTCTGGGAAGTGCGGCTCGAGATTGCGATATACGCTGGTAATGAAAACATATGTAAGTGGGAAATTTGTAATATTGAGTTATGTTAAATTAATAATTAGTGTAGAGAAATGTAACTTAGTTTTTTTTAACGACATAAATACTTTTGTCAACTTAATTAACCTTATATCGTACGATATAATAGGTTAGGAAAATAGCAAACCGATATCTTAACCCTTTTAATGCCAAGGAGCGTTCTCGCTAGTTGTGAAAAATGCCAGCGTCGCGATAGCGCTCCTTTTGACAGTTCACACTTTTGGCGCGTTTATGACCGGTTTATGTAAAAATTTTACAATAACAAACAAATTTATTAATTTTTACTATAATAAAATATTTTTTTTACAAATTTTTTTGTATACCTTTTTGACCGGTTGGTAAAAAATAGGTCATATTGACCGGTTGCTAGTTCTAGTGTTAAATGATAGAGAAATAAAAATAGATTCCTATGAACGGCTGAGGTCAAACAAGCTCTTGACACATATGTATGTATCTAATAAATTTGAAATAAAACCACAAACTGTTTATTTATATTAGGTTATGTTACAACTAAATACTTGAGATAACGTTAATGTCAAGGGCAGAATTAAATCAAGGATTTACTATAAATAAATATATACATATAATGTTTTGACTCTAAATTTGGATAACCTGTGCTATGTTAATTGTAAATAGTTTTAATGAGTTTTTAAAATACGTTTAAAATGTAATGTAACATTGCTCATTCTAATGTTAGTACTTGCAGTGTTCTCTGTTCATAGGTCTACAATTAGATTATTATAATTCTTAGTACGATGTTAATTCCTAGTCTAGTTGTAGAGCCCTGTTTGTGGACGCAATAAATAAATAAAATGTAGTAGTATGAACTAATCTTGAATCCTCTCTCGTCTCATAAATGTTCCTTTTGAAAGCTAAATAATAGAGATGTTCCGACTAGTCGGCCACTAGTCGGTAAAGCCGACTATCCGGCCACTATCGTAGTCGGCGACTAGTCGGCGACTAGTCGGCGACTAATCGGTAAAAAGCGCCGACTATCCGGCTTGTTACTTTGTGTCTGTTTCTCAATAAAATGTATGTGTTACTTCCTTGTAAAGAAAATATATTGATGACATTTATCAAACAAAATTAGTATCTTAATTAAAAAACAAATCTGCATAATATTTAATGTCATAAATTGCAATACTACGTGATGATATTTGAAAATATCGTCTAACTAGTGAGCTGTAAAACTCAAAAAACTTTCTTTGTTATTTATATTTGTCCACATGTCAGGTGTGACTGAAATTGCAGCGAATCAGCTGTAAACGAAGCGTCACGGGAATCCCCTAAACCGTAATCGGCCGACTAGTCGGCTTATTTACAACCGACTAATCGGCTAGTCGGCCAAAGTCATAATCGGCACATCTCTACTAAATAACCATTATTGGTTAGTTAGTACCACAATTATATTAAAATTAACTAATTCTAATTTCAAGTAATTGAAAAAAAAAACCAATGAACAATTGACCGGAGCGGTAATCACTTTCTAATATTGCGTTCGAGTAACAATTTAATTAGTTACTGTAGATTACATTGCTACACTGAACAGGAGGACTTTCAGTTTTAATTAATCTTTCATTCACGTTTTTGTTATATAGTCTTCTGTTGTTTCTTTTTTCTTTTTTGTTTCAAACAGTAATTATTTGTAAGAAGCCAGTATAGATGCTTCGTAGTTTAAAATTTATTGTTTTACTTTTTTATACTTTTGCAAATATCTAAATGCCTTCTAAAATATATAACTCTTAAGATTTTTCCTTATATTTTTGTACTAGGGGCTCGTCCCGGCTTCGCACGGGTGGATATTTATTTTATGGTAATTTTTGACAGCCTTGGGTTACATTATTGCAGTTTTAGAAAGGATCTTTATTTTTTTTCTGTAATTTATATAGCCTATATTGATTAGTGATAATGTTATTCAAATGGTAAAAAAATTTTTGAAATCGGTCTAGTAGTTTTTGAGCCAATTCGTTACAGACATACAAAAATACAAATCTTTCCTCTTCATGATTATGGACCCCCTCCCCCCGTCCTTGTCTCAGCTGCTCACATTTGTGAAACCCCCTACATAGTGACGTCACATATTTTGAAATTTTACACCTAGAAATTGTTCCATTTAAATTATTTTTTAATAAAAATCAAACATACGTATGAAAATTAACAAAATAATATTTTAATACTTGGATATACTTATATTTTGAAATGTGACGACACCAAATTTAGTATCCCTCTCCTTGTCAATCCCCTCCCCCCTCTTAATGTGTGACGCAATTTACGGATGGCCCCTTAGTAGTAATCCTGTGGGCTTATCACGAATTTAGTCTGGCTTTCGAATCGAGCTGTCACAAGTAAAACGGATCCGTTAGCAATCGGGATCATGAATTTTTACTAACGACTAACGAGCACCAGCAAACTATCAAATGAACGAAAGATCGAGACGTTCGAAAATTAACAAAAAGTATCTAAAATATTGTAGTTCCAAATCCGCACGCGGTGGCGCTGCTCAAATTTCCATACAAATCGCTTGAAGCGAATTCGGTTCGAAAGCCAGACTAAAATTCGTGATAAGCCCACAGTTTGTGTTGTTTTAGTCCTGATACTCGTAATAAAGAGTACCCTACTTTGGGTTCAGGGCTATTGCACGAATATTTTAAATAATATTAAAATGCTTAATAGCTTCGACCGAGGTTATGGCGGTTAAAACTTGATATACATATAAACATGCGTAAAAACTACTAAAACTTAAGATTTGACGTAATGATACGAGCAATGTAGCCTTCGTGGATTGTTTGAAGGCGCTTTATCTATGTCATTTTATCTATTATATTGCCTTGCTTGTGACGGCTCTTTCTACTTTACAAGCGCGTTACGTGATTTTGTTTTTTTTTGACACTTGGACCTGTAGTCAGGGGGGCTACACAGGCGCACGAACTTCGAACTTGTCAAAATTCACGTAAGCTGCAGAAGTGATGGTCGTATCACGAAACTTCGAGTAGCTCCCCAGAAACGACGCAACACTAGGCTAATAAAAAAAAAATCTTGAATTTCAATCGTGAAAGTTTTCCCTTGTGTAGGTTAATTTTTTTTAAAGTACCCCGTCTAGTACAGCTAAGGGTAAAGTGAGCTGATGATTTAATAAACCTATCTCCATAAGATAGATCTGCATTGAAAAATTGTTGGCAATCCCTGGTCTGGTATGACGGGAGGAGGTATGACATGTCATTAAAATATAACCAAAATATACGCAAGGTCTAATACCTAATATGGTGAATAAACAAACGCGTTTGTACAAGCTCTTCAATTTGTACGCGTGTGAATTATTAAACGATGACTTTATTATTTGCAATATGTTTATTTGACACTTACATTGAAGAAACACTTGTGCTTATTGAGAAATGTGTTTCAAATGAATCGATTCGCCTTGTTATGGTGTCATTGTTATTTAGATTTCTTTGCTGCTCGAGATTTTTGGACTCGTATTGAGAAACGGCGCTTGAGCGTAGTTTGAACTGTGATTACTTGAGTAGTATATGACGATAAGCAAAATTCAATACTAATATATTGTATATACTTATACAGTGGTACCTCGATATACTCCCTAATATACGAGTGTTTTGAGATACGAGCGATATTTTGCTTTGAGATGCGAGCAAGATTTGACATACGAGGAATCGCACACTACACCTCCGCACACGACCCCAGTATGCGCCCCGATCTACATACGGTGCTTTGAGATATGAGCAAGGTTACGGAACGAATTAAACTCGTATACCGAGGTACCACTGTATATCAAATATCCAGTTTATACATTAATTTGTATATTAATAAGTAACGATTGAAACTATTTCTTAGAAATGCGTGTAACAGAACATAATGATAGCTAGATGACAGTAGACGGTTGCAATGGATTATTATTATTGGTCAAAAATCACGTCAACATTGTTTGAAGCGTGTGATTGGTCGATTCTGATTCGTACGGTTGAGTGACGTTTTAAGTTTTAAACTTTGCTCGGTGAATCTATCTCAGTAAATAGGTGGTTACCTGTGTATACACCTGAGACGTTGTAAGCACTTGTATTAATAGCCTATGTGTGACAAGTGCCTGTATTGTGATACCGCACCTAAATGACATCAGCTACGAGTTTGAGTTCGATCGAGCGTTGCGAATTAAAAAAAAAGAAACAGTTGTATACATATATACTAAACCAGTGGTTCCCAAACTGGGGATCGTGGGCTGTTTTGTTAAGAAAGCTCGAAAACACTGCAAATGTAAAAATGAAGATCGAAGCAAATGAAAAAAACTTAAAAGCAAATTAATACTAAGAAGAAGTGAATTTTATAGCAGTGAAATATTAGTTAAATGGAACGGGGGTCGCGGTTAAATATCCTATGTATAAATAAGTTGCAAGATCAAAAAGTTTGGGAACAATTGTACAAAATTAATATACTGAGTAATTGAAGTACTTATATGCACTCGGAAATGCGTCAATCACGTAAGGGTCCACCCTTTTCAAGTGTCAACACTTTTGTTTGTCGCAATAAATTCTTAATATAAGTGGATGAGTGTTGATGAAGACACTTACGATATGTATTTTTAATAAGAAATATAAATTAAAAAAAATATTAATCATTTTTCTTATTAATAGTTGTTGGTTTGTGGATCATAATTTGAATGTACTTAAACAAAGCAAATTTATTTAAAAAATTATATTACACGTTAGATATCTTATAGATAATAAAGCTTGGACATAATCAATGTCATTTTATGTTTACCCTTAGGTATGACAATAGGATGACAATGCAGCAGCTATTCTTCCACGTCATAGTAGATTTATTATATATTATTATGACATTAGTATGTAAGTGGACAATACCAGCATACAGCAGCTAAATCAAATTGATAATTATTAAATTAATAAATTTATTTCATTTATATTTGTATTGACGAGTAAAAGCGCTCTATTGGAGCCCAATTACTAAAAGTAAATAAATAAATAAATATTCCAAAATAGATGTTATTTTTATTATTTGCATAGTTTTGGATCACAGTTTAGCTCGACTAAATATAGTTTATATTGTTTCTTTCCGTTCCGTTAATAGCTGTGATCTGTTGTACACGAATAAATGCATAATACCAATGTAGGTATTGGAATAGATTTTGAGATTCTACTATCGTGAGAATTTTCATTTAGTTTTCACCGATTGGCCCGATCCGATTGGTTTACGAGGAAATTGAATTGGTTTAACTAAGATGTCGGATATTTTTTGTCTGTGAAAGGGCACAGGTGATTTAGTGGTGGAGTAGTAAATGTGGTGTTAAGTATTATTAGTAGAGTGGTTATTATTTTACTGAAAATATTGTAATTAATTGCTAATAGTAATCGGGTACTGGATAAGTTATACAGGTGTTTCAATCTATCCTTGCTATTTTTATGTACAATTTCTTTAATAATAAACTTTTAAAATTGAATTGAAATTTCTATGTCCATCAATGTCGTGTTTAGCCTACTGTGCATCGGATTAAATAAGCTCAATAGTAAGCCGCAAAAAATGTTTTAAGTTATAACCTAAGACATCATTACAGAAGTAACTAATTCAAGTCGTATCTGTGCCCGCATCTGTCGGTCGGTTGGTTGTAAAATTTGCATAATCACTGATGCGTGCATAGAAAGTGTCTCTTTAGAACAAGTAGCCGTGCATGGTTTGTTGTTGAATTTACTTGTTATACAAATGTAATGTGTTACATTGATTGTTTTTCATTAACAAAGAATTTCTTTTTTGTATCTTACTAAGCGATGTATTTTGTTCAGTTAATAGGAGTCTTGTATTTTATGCATATTATAAAATGCAGTGTGTCGGATACTTTCAGAGTTATGATTATTTGGTTTTTTATAGTACATACAACAATCATTTCCACAATGCCGGCTTGAGGTGATGAATGTGCTCCGTCCATACTGGGCTACTACTTTCAGCTGATTCCGAAATGCGACTAGGTTTTTTCCATTTTGTGCAGCTTGAAAGTGGTGGTACTACCCCAGAATTTCAAACTGGGCTAATCGTTAACTTGAGGGCGTGGCGTATAAAATTGAACATAATAACAAAAGATGTCGAAGGTTCAGGTATTCGGTTATTGACGTTTCGCCTTTTTTTGTGCTTTATGGAGTGAGTGTTACGCGAAAAATGGTGTACTAATCACGTCACTATTGATCGGGTCAATATAGGATATGTTATGACTGTACACGTCTATGGCGAGATGTTTCCATTATTTATTTTAAAACATATAAATATATAGAATGTCCTGACCACAAACTAGGGGCGTTTCCTTTTCTGTAACACTTGTGGACCCGTAATCATTCACGAAATTACGGATTTGGCAGCGACAGGCGCGACGGATAGGCTATTCAGGGGTTATTTTACGAACATTTGACAGGCATTTTTACGGGTTCACTTGTCAAAATTCACGTAAACACGAAATTTCGGATATACCTGAGTAGCCCCTTGAAATAAATATCTACGAGTAATGAATTGAACACATTGACTCGCTTAAAAAATTGACCTTAAAACATTGGAATCTTGTGTTTTTCGTATTTAAAGAAGGTATTGAAATACAGTTTCTTGTACGTGAATTAGTTAGTTATTCCTCATGACCTAAAACCGTCCGACCGTGTCGACTTATACTTCTCCATTTTGCCTTTGTATAAATGCAACGTTAATTGTGTTAGAAATTACATTTTCATCTTTATTCTTTATGCAGTAAGATATCTTATATTTTTCGTTTCTTGTATAGCTTGTTTTGTGTTTTTATTTGTAAGTATCGAATAGGTACTTAAATTTATTTTGTTCGTCTCTTTCTATTCTCTTTTTAAAATAAAATCCTTCGAGCAATTAATGAGAGACGAGATTGTGTTTTGTTTTTCTTGGATTGTTATTTAAATGCAACACTTTTTTCCCCTTTTTGTATTGACAATTAAAATATTGTCGTTTCATCTCGTGTCTGGAATGTTTCCCGTTTGTCTCTCAATACGGACGAATGAAATAAAAACATTAGTCGATTTGCGAAGTTGAAGAAAGTCGCTTGATATGTACCAATGCTAAAGACTTTTAACGTCAAGTTGAAGCGGCGGCATTGCGGTCTGTACGCTCCACTTTTGCGCCTATTTTGGCAACTGTCCAATGTCGAAAACACGCATTCGGGTGTTTTGACTTATTGTTTGTTAAGTTATTTTTCACGCGTGTCTTCATTTTTGGGTCGGTTGTCTTTTTTGTTGTTTTTTATTGCGTATACTGTCTGTACAATGAGAATGAGAATATCATGATATGTACCAGCTTTGAAAGGAGGTATAAGGTATTTGATCAAAGTTTTCTTAGGTGTGAATATTGATACAGATCATCTATACTAATATAATAAAGAGAAAACATTTGATTGTTTGTTTGTATGTATTGAATAGGCTCCGAAACTACTGGACCGATTTGAAAAAATCTTTTACCATTAGAATCGCACATTATCCCTGATGAACATAGGCTATAGAATATTTTGAAAAACGTTAGGAATCGGTATGAAAACTTCAATATACCTTTATTATTACGCAGACGTAGTCGTCGGCAACTGCTAGTTTAGTATAAAGAGATAATATAATCCCGCTAACTTGTCGAACTCTGTAATAGTAATTATATAGGTCGTAAACTATAAAAAATATTACGTATTGTATTATAAGTCTATCAATCAAACAGTACGTTTACCTTTATTGATTTATGCACATAAATTATGTAATAATTTAGACTTGAGAAAAAGAAACGGGTTCGCCCACCATCCTTACAGAGTCGTGTCGCTGACCTACCCGAATGGAAGGCTTAGTTGGACATGCAGAGGCGAAGTGTCTGACTTTTGTACCTAGTAATTTGTTTACTCTTAGAGACAAATTTATGAAGTTGCTGTTCTGTTGTATTAGTTAATAAATAAAAGAAGGTAGACACAATCTTCGCTATCTACTTTCTAAGACGTAACCTGAAACTGATTTCGGTATCTCTATAGGTATTTTTCACGTGTGATATTTGAATATGGTTTATATATTTTATCTGTTGAATAATGAAACTACAAGGTATAGGAAGTATACTAGTACAATAATGCCCCGCTTTACGCGAGGGATACGTTCCGGAAAAAATCGCGTTAACTGAAATTCCCGCGACCATAGAGAAGTTGATGACTACATTATGTTTATACGCACTCTTTCGCGTAATGCGGGGCAATTGAGCGCGAAATTTGAATTTCGCGTTATAGTGGAACACGCGCATAACGGGGTCGCGTAAAGCGGGGTATTACTGTAGTTACAAATTTTGTTTTTTAGATGTGTATTGAAGATTTAGTCATACTATTGTATATAGACACATACAATGCCCTGAATCTTAATCAGGGTATTATTATGTGCCTACAATGGTAACCACAACAAGAGATCTAAAACAAATACCTACTTTTTTCGATAATACCTTTATTTGTATTTGGTTTTGGAACTTTATTTTCCAATATAATTTTATTTTAAAAAAACTATTTAAATATGTTTGCTGCGATCGAGAATTGAACCCGTTACTGAGTTTTTTGTTGTATACGTTTGAGTGTACAAATCTACTCTTAAAATGTACTGTCTCGTCTACTCCGATATTTAATCTAAGACATCCGTGTTGGTGTAGGTCGCGTTTTATAAAAATAAACTTTGACTGATTGATATGTCCCGCGTATTGGATGAACGGTGGACGGCTGTCAGTGAACGGGGGCTATTATCACCAAGTCAATGTACGATTATATTAAATGTTCTTGTCTTTTATAACATAACAATTTGTATGGAGCACTTTCGTCTCCTTGAAATAAGCGCGCATTTATCTCTTAAAAGTGCATCTAAATTATCATTTATTAATCCGATGAATCACTTTTACAATGATATATCGCCGGATTCTATTAACACGACTATATTAACTAACGTATCAGGCATTGCCTAGTAGGGACCATTTTATTGATAATTGTATGTTAGTAATAAATAAATAAAACATATTCAGTTTTTTTTTGTTGAATACTCTGTATTATTTAAGAGTAGGCTGCTATTTACGGTTACTAAGCACATTGTGATTTCCTAGGACGGTTTCTGGCGTTAGACTCATAATACCTTATAATGTAATTTAGTTGAGTTTGGGAGTAGGAGTGGAGTTTTCTCAAGCAGGCATAGTGGAGTCGACTGTTGCTAGGTCATCATTATGCGGAGTGTTATCACATGCCATATTAGGTATAATCGTAGATGACGTAATGACAAATGTTTGGTAATAAACAAGGCCCTTACTGCTATAATCTGTACTTAATCTGCTGCGAAGTTTTATATACCTATAAGTTCGTACGTTTGTGTGCATAGTGTCATGTTGGTATGCGTGTGTGTGTTAGAACGGTTTTCTAGCTGTCTATGTTGTTTTTTATTAACTAAGGAAAAAGTTGCTTGTGTGGAGATACTTTTTTAAAATTAGGATACCTGCCATCGGTCTAAAATTGCGATTTTGTATACCCTGCCACGTTAACAGGACCCGGAGAGATGTTACTAAAATTTATTTGTAACTGAATTTGAAAATGAATATATTTTTAATATATTTTAATTTCATATGCTGGTTTTAAATGTAATAGTAAGTACATACCTGAAGTAATCTAGTGAATTCTTATCTGTAGCTGGGTCTAATGTTTGTCTAAGATTTTTCACCTTCACATGTTTAAATTTAGATCATATCTCCTGCAAAATCGTAATTTTACATGAGTTGTTATTGTCCATAAATTTTTCGTTGTTGCATGGAGTAGGTACCTCAGAAACCGTTGAGAAAATGTTTTTTTTTTCAATAAATTTGAACTATATGTATTTTAAAGTTATTTAAGTAAAAAAAAAATTAAAATTACCAACATATTAGTTTATCTATGTGTGTATTTTGCATTACAATTTTGGTTTTTAATGGAGTTTTGTTCTGTGGGGCGAATCGAGCGTAAACCTATCGGTGACGGACTGAACTTAAAATGTTCGTTAGAAAAAAATATACCTTTTGCTGTTTTTGTATGAAACACAATATGGACTGGAATTATTTTTAAATTTATTTTGACATATTTTTTTTTTTTTATAAATCTTAATCCTGTATTTGTCATACTTACCTTATATAAAGATTGACAGCGGTTGCAATGAATTATGCAAGAGATCATTAAAACGCGGTACACAATTTGATTCGCATTATTTATTAAGCTTTTTATTACAAGATGATGCGATTTTTATTGATGGACGGTTTATACTCCTCACCGGATCTGCTGCCCTGGTACTTTATGACTGATTATTTATTATTATTATTATATAAACAAATAAAATAAATGATATATCATCACAAGAAGGTTTAATATGGAATTTGAATTCTAAAATACAATTTTATACCAGACAAACATATTTATTTATATTATAATCTCTAATTTACATAGGATCAATATAACAAAATTAGCCGGACTATTTGATTAGAATAAAGGAAACTCGGTATTAATTTATCCTTTTATCATAAACAGGACAATTTTCGTTTTCCGTGCGCGCGCTCTTCATAACCTTTATTGGTCACCTCCTTCCTTTTTCTGTTTGCCTGGTACTTTTGCACTGGATGCCCAGTGTTTTCCAGGATGAGGTTCGTACGAATTTATAACACAACTAGCTTTTACCCGCGGCTTCGCTTGCATTTAAGTCATTAAATAAGTATCAGAGATCGTTTCAATAGAACTATACTCAATATTTTACTGTAGTCAATTGGAAACTATAGTAAAAAATAATTGATTTATTTTTAATAAAAAGTATCCTATGTTACTTCTAGTACCTCCAAAAATATGTGTACAAAGTTTTCACGATGATCGGTTAAGTAATTGTTGCGTGAAAATGTAACAAACAAACTCACATTCACATTTATAATATTAGTAGGGTTTTATTGCTTACTTTTTTAAAATGTTATCGAACCCGGTACCTCCAGACTAGCGAATCGAAGTCAGCACAATAACAGAGGTCGACAAATATTTTTCCAGTAACAATGCATACGGAAGATACATATAAAATCTATCTTCTGTTCTTTATTCAAATATACTAAGATGGCGGTTTAATTCGCGTTTTATTATTATTATTTTAATTCCATGTAAATACAGTGATCCCCCTATAACATGGTAAGCTTATAACGCGATTTCATGTCCCTCATATAACGCTAAATCTAGATAGGTACTGATGTAACCCAACTTGTTTAAAGATCAAGTTCGAATGTCAGTCCTCATAAATCATAAATTGGGACCTTGATTATTAATCTGAGCTATTGACGCTGTAATTGTTAACGTATTTTTAATGGTTAAACAAAACCGCAATAATATCTTCGAAGGTTCGCGAAGACCGCAGAAAATTATTAGGTAACGTTACGTAATCTATTTTTGGTTTTTATAATGTGTTTTATAGACTACGAATTCGCTGCATTTGAGATGTGTCAAGTTCAATAAACCGGGAAGGCGGGAGGGTTATTTTAATACACATTACTCAGACCGTGCTAGTGTGACAATGGGTTTATGGACATTTGGGAAATTTGAAAAAGTTAAGATTTTTTTTCTACAAATATGTTTTTACTTAGTGTGGTATCATAAAAGCCGATATACAGTTTAATATCGCATTAATTTTTCATTATTTTAGTCCGACATAACAGGCATCATAGTCGCGAACAAAGACAGGTATTATCAGAAAATTAACAAAACTACTCTTTACAATGTTTATTTTGTTAATATTTCAAGTGGAAATTTAAAAATAAATGCGATAGTAAGAAGCATAAAGTAGTTTTAATTAGTTTTTTTTTCTTGCAAAATTTGTGGTCACCTTACTCGTTCATCGATACCTCTCTCTACCCGTTCGCTAGACATGCGGCGTCATGGAAAATGCTTTATAGTAATTTAATACTGTTTATACGTGTCTTTGTGTGTTTATTTGCAATTAATATGTTTAAAAAGTGATTTATGATTATTTTCTCTATGTACACAAATTAAATTACACAAATTGACTTTTTATAATAGTAATACCTTAAAGTGACTCATCGTGTTTTTCTATTAGTTGAATTATTAGGACCTTGAATAAGTTCTCGCTGTTTTTTTTTGTTTTAAAAAAGTTTATTTAAAATATAAGGCTTACAATGACTTTACTCAAAGTATTGTCCATCATTAGAGACCACTTTCGCCCATCTTTCTGGCAGTAATTGAATCCCCTGTCGAAAAAACTATTCATCTTTTGATGCAATCTATGAATCGACCCATTTTTCGATTTCTTCGAAAGAATAGAAGCGCTGCTCGCTCAAACCATGCACCATCGACTGAAACAAGTGGTAATCGGAGGCGGCCATGTGTGGTGAATACAGCGGGTGGGGTAGAACTTCCCATTGAACCATTTCCAGGTAAGTTTGGACTAGTTCGTCATATAAGGAAATCACTTTGTCGTGTCTCTGCTCGTATAGTGGTCGGTTTTCTTTCAGAGCTCGACTCAAACGCATCAACTGAAGTCCTAACGCTTTTAAACTGTTGACGCATCTACTTACAATGTTTTCCCGAGCTTTACTAGCGCCTAACATGGATCTTGATCAAGCAACGCCTCCAATTCAACGTCTTCAAACTTTCGTCAAAATCATAATTTTCAACCGCCTGAACCAGTCTCAGCATGTCGTATTCGACAGAGCATTGTCTCAACAACAATTCTGTGTGCTTCAGCTGCAGATTTCTTTTGAATAAAGCAGTGCAATAAAATTTCCCGCTAAAACACTTTATTTGACACAAAAGTAGCCATTTTCACAGTAGGTAAATAAACACATTGTTGACACTGTGGTGAACTATATCTATACTATATTTGAGGCTACATATAGGACTACTTAGCTGATGCGTTACCGTACGAAATTCCATACACAGAGTGCCGCTATGCCATCTTTTAAAAAACAGCGAGAACTTATTCAAGGTTAGTTTTTATTGTAAATAAAATATACGTGATGTGGATATGAAATTATTTATTTGATATATTTTTATATTCATTAGCATTAGTTCTCGGTTTTACGTCATATTAGGTACCAGAGAATAGTGACGCAAAACGAAACGCCGTAAAACGAGGACTGTATTTATCTCACGATTTTGTCTGTCACACTGTCCTATTTTTATTTGAATCTGCAAAAATATTAAAATCTCATTCACGCCACGATGACTGAAAAGTGTCCGTGTTTTTAGACAAAATCATGGTTGACTTAGTAGGTGAGTTAAGTCAATTATATCCTCACATGCCCCGAGTGTAAGCGTGTTTCGAATAACACGTCCGAAAACAACACTATTTGGTCGTTTCGTCATGTAGTAGGTACAACACTAATTTAAAGTCTAGGTCGTAAAATAAATTGATGATTATTAGAATGCTAATATGCTCCACATTTTGGGTGTTTATATCCTACTTGCGAATTTTACGAGGATTGTTTTGTTTGTTGAAGGTATCTATGTAAGTTATGATTAGAGGGTAGTTATATGAATTGAATACAGTAATACCCCGCTTTACGCGAGTGATACGTTCCGGAAAAAACTGAAATTCCCGCGACTTTAGAGAAGTTGATGACTACATTATGTTTATACGCACTCTTTCGCATAATGCGGGGCAATTGAGCGCGAAATTTGAATTTCGCGTTATAGTGAAACCGTGCATAACGGAGTCGCGTAAAGCGGGGTGTGACTGTAATGGTAAGTGACTACTATCGACTGCATAGTCTGGGAGTCGTTAGCAAGTGATCACACTCAAGAAGGACTTTTATTTCCATATCTACTACATACACCTTTTGTTATTGGCCACAGTATATTTGTATTTCAATGAATTAATTCACGTATAATAAATACATTTATGAAATATTTGTTTCTTTATA